>JAQFXY010000295.1:0-37070 GCA_034693865.1 Ceratophysella sigillata
AATAAAAACGGTAGAGCACCAACTGCAGTGGAGTACGCGACCTACCAAAATGGTAGGTCGCCTGTGCAATCACTACCAAATATTGAATCAATGGCCCTGATTTGGGGCGCAAATTAGTATCACTCACAACAATTAATTAGCCCGAGAGTATAATGGAAAAGGAAGAAACTTGTCGAGCCGTCGTCTCAAATGACCTCATGTTACGCCCTTGCCTTTTCCCGCCAGCTACTTTGCTTTGAATGTTTCCCGGTGAAGAATTAAAAGACAGCCACAAGTTATTATGAGTATGAGTTGGTTGTTGGATATGTTGGACATTCAACATTATTTGTTATTGCAGCATCGAACATCGAATTGCAGTTAGCAATTTGTTTCTTTTGGATTTAGATGTTGTAGAACTTATTTCTCGTTGAGCCTAGTTGACTAGAGTCAAGAGTAGAATGAGCACACCGTCCAAACTGGTGCTCGGAGCTGCTTGTCTCTTCACAGCGGGTCTCGTCTACCATATCCATTACAAACAGTACGCGGAGAGGTAGGCTAACTAAAACTTAATCTAGTTGCTAGTTCTTTCTTTGTTCTAGTGGTTGGTTGCCATTGAAGGTTAGTGTAGCACCATATTTCATTAAAAATAAAGAAGTACTCAAGGCGAACGTTTCATTTAAGTACAGGTGACAGGAACAGTAGCAATACGGTTGTAATTTTTGCTTTTTCGCGTTGTCCAAGACCGCAAGATACATCCTATATTAATGCCAGCTGTCACTGTCCAATTCGGTGTTGTGCTTTGTGCTCGAAGTTAGAAGCTAAAGCTGACTTGTTGTATCTGCTTCATTTTCAGAAAATCTTTACATGACGGTGTTTTGCGAGACGTAGAAGTTCAACAGAGACGAAAGATTGAGAATTTGTACCAACTTCAACATCAAATCGATACCACCAAGGCCTGGAAAGAGTCTCGGAAAGAAGTTGACAGTCAGTAGCGATAAAGTATGCGAAGGTTTGCAATAAGTTGGTTGCACAGTAACCTAAGTTATTCGGTACAGTTGCACGACATACGTGCAACCTCGGATGTCGTGGCAGCATCTCTAAGTATAGGTATAGTATAGTATGCTACCTATAAGTATAAGATGCTAACTTAGGCAAATAAATGTCAATCAAGTAGATGTTAAGAAGACGCAGAATGTAGTTAAATCTCGATTTGAATTTTACGCTCTTTTTATTTTCATATAATATATCTTGTCTTGACCTTTTTGTAGTGGGTTAGGGTGCTTATATAAGTTTGTGAAGTGCCTTAAATCATAAGCATTCAAGTTTCAAGTGTGTAGTACATAGAAGATAATTTAACACATGAATAGATAATATGTTATATCTTTAACATTCTCAGGATCCTAGTCACATAAGTAAATTGAGATTAAGGGAAAATAAATGAGTAACACTGTTCAATTGCCAAATGTCATACCCAAATTGAGTTCATCATTTTCGTACTGTATCGTAGCTAATTATTCACACTCGGATTTAGCTTGCCTTACATTCTGACCGCTGCTGGATTTTGGGTATACTGGACAACCACGTATTGCTTTTTTTAGGACATCACATTTGTCACGCTGCTGTAAACCATCTCGAATATAATATATCTATCCCACCCAAATAATAAAACATTTGCTTAAATAAGTAATAATGTAGTTTCTATGACTTGATCAGTGCATTGTGAAGCCGTCGGGACTGAATTCTGATATCTTCATCGGAATGAGTTGTGAGTTCCGTTGTTTTCTGCTTCATACGTTCTAAATTATTTACTCCATAGATTGCGGCATAACTGGAAATTTTAAATACAATTTGCAAATATAAATATCGACTATTTATTTCAACACCAACATCGCGCGTCGTTTTAGACCTTCTCTTGTCCTATAAGACGTAGCCAAGCAATACGTAGAACCTCACACGAGAGTAGAGTAGGGCAATTTCCATGGGCTTAGATGTTTCCTTTCATGGAAGCTCATGAGAAGTCCTGCGCATTTTTAATTTTCGATGCTTCTGTGCATTCTTAATGCGATGCTTAAGCGCAAACAGATGGTTGCTAAATTATATAAGGCAACAGCTTCCGTACTGTAAACGGATTTCCGATTTCCATAGGCACTTTCGTACTCTCGTGTATACAAAGCGAGAAGAGGCTGAATTTTGTACTTACAAGGTGTCCGGAGAGGCGGCTTTGTCAGCAGCAGGGAGATCCAGGGTTGGGTCAAGTTTCTGATTAGCAGCAGTATTGACAAGGTTCGCAAGAAGTGTGACTAGTCTCAGCAGAACCTCGACTTCGTCAACGTTGTCCAGCAAATAGTATAGACGAGACGGTGCCTAAACAATTATCAACTTTCAATAAACGTACGATAACAAGATAGTAGCGCAGCGCAAGCAAAATGCAGACACGGTGTACTTGCATCATATGAATATGCAAAGCTGCTTACAGAAACAATGTAAGCAAATCTATCTAACCCTGTGTTACTTCATGTGTGCAGTGAAACCATTGAGCCTCAAAACAATACAAATATTCAAATGGTGTTGAAATACGTGTAGTATTTTGAGATTAATGTAACGTACAACTGTGAAAATGATAAGCGGAAAAGGAGAAAATAAAAGTGTTGGTCTATTACCATTACCTTTGCTCCCAGCAAGCTGGGAACCATGTCGGGATTTGTTGAGAGGTTGACGAGGAGTTTGAGAGCCTGCAGTTTGATTGCCAGAGAGTCCTCGTCCACGAGGGCGTAGAGGGAGTGGAGGTACGTGAAAAACTCCTCGTGCCAATTGCTCAGCACGGCCACGTTGGCCAACGTCGTCAGCACTGCCTCCGTCATCTCTTCGCCCTCTTCCTTCCGACACGACTCGTTCACAAAGGACAGCAGAACAGGCAGCACCGTCTAATGTCAAAATCAACTTTAGCACAACGTTCCGAATATCATTTTGGCTCATGAGCAGAGGCTAAAGAAAGAAACTTGGAAACATAACTATATAAGATAGATTTGAGCTTTGGAAATGTTTACCTTCATTTCCCTCTGGTTCTGCTCGTTGAGTGCCATGTTTCCTAGAGCTCGGACAGCAGCTAGACGAATCTCCGCTTTGGGATGGCTTAATAAATTCTGTAGTCGGAGCAGACATCCCGCTTCTCTTAAATTATTTTGATTAACTTCTAGTGTTGCCAAATTAGCCAGTGTCACCAGAGCTCGTTCCAGCACCCCTTCATCAGAAGCATAAAGGAGGGCCACCAAGGTCTTGGCTTCGTAAGGATCCATTGCTCTGAGGAAAACAATCAACACCATCAAGAATCAAGAACTAGCTTTAATTACTTCAGCTTTCATTTTGAGTCCGACGGAAAGGCGGCAAAATAACGCTGGGCGGAGGCCTTCCTTGTGCTAAACCCACAGCCACGAGTGCTGGTAATTGTTGTAAATGCGGTCGCTCGAACTTTATAATAAAGAGATATCAGGCTTGCCTTCCTTTTAGACTGAGAGACTCGAGCTTTTCCTTGAGCTCCTCGCTGATATCTGCTATGGCCCTGTCCGTCTCTTCGGAGCCGACTATGATGTCATCTGGACTCCGCTTGGCCAAGGACTTTCGAGACCAACGTCGTCTTCCTGGTGACCCGTCCACAGGCACGAGGGACAAGTTGTCAGAGGATCGACTAGCAATAAAATGTCGGATGTCAACTGGACTCAGTATTCGAGGAGAGCTCCATGGTGAGCACTAATACATCAAACATAAATTAGATCCTCATGTCACCCGTTAAGCTATCAGAAGGTTTAGTACAGTGTTGAGTTCAAGGGCTCTTACTTGTAAGCTCCGTGGACCTAGCGTATTTGCAGTTGATCTGGGATGCCCCTGAAGAGCCAGCATAGTGTCAGCAAAGTGTCTGGCTCTAAAGTTAAGCTCCCGGATTCGTTCCTGGACAGAGAGAGGACGCAGAATGACTCTGCCTGAGTTAGCCATGTCCATATTTCCCAGCAGAGCATCCGTCTGAGTGGTTTGAGAGAGGCGGCGGAAGTACAGGCGAGCTTCTCCTTCCGGGTAACTACTAACTGAAAGAATATCAGCATATTTAGGTTATTCAGGTTAACCAAAGCTTGTTCAACCATCGTGAAACACAACATTTTATATTCTTTTGATTAGAAATACAAATTAAGGTAACTTCTTCTTACCATCACCCTCCCTTCGCCTTCGATGAAAGGCTGTTCTGACAACGGAATAGCCCACATAAGCAAATCCCGCAAAGATCGCGGAACAGAGAGCCACCTTGTTCACCGTCTTGTCTTGACTCGGTCCAGCCGCTGCCGAAGCCATGCTTGACCTGGAGTGTTACTAAATATCACTGTATTCAACTGCGTTGTAACTTACTGCGATGACCGTGTTGAGGGCTTTAGAGTCAGAGACATTCCAGCCAGAGTTCGTGACCCATAATGAGGGAACACGTGAAACTGGGTTAATTTGTAATTTGAGAACTAGAGCGAGATCAACAAAGGACAGGAGGGAGGAGAGCCTGATACGAGATTGATTTGTTTGTAGTCAATTTAATTACAGGATTTGGGTCTTCCGGTAAAACAAGGTCTATTATTTACAGCAAGTAATCCAAATTAGTGCATATAAAAGTTATATGTAGTAGATAGTCAATTGATAGTACCGTACGTGCCATGCACTGCTGACTGCACTGTTGTTGTATGTAGTCGACGTATCGTGAAAGTAGTTGGTCGTAGTATAATATGGTGTATGGTGACTTATGGAAGAAAGCAGGGGTTCGGAGGCCTCCTCACTAGGAACGGACGGGTGGAGACCATCAAGGGAGGCGACTGCGTGGTTTCACAGGACTGATTTTGATTCTACACTCATGAAATCCTATGTTAAGGTCATTATTTAACACGACATTCTCCCAAATAAGGTTGGGAAACTAGGGAGAATTCGGATTAGAACGATAATGGGATATTGAAAAATTGCTATATGTAGAACCTTTCCAGAAATCGTCTAAATCGAATTATCATCGGCGTGAACTGAACTTACAGAATCCTCACGCACTCTCTAAAACTCTATTTAAAATGCGTTGTATCCTGTATAGTACAGACAGATGTGCGTCTAATACGGTCGTCTGCTACTTATTCATACGATTGCTTTTGAAATAGCCTGAAACTCTGCTTTAGACACCAACAACCTGCAAAGCTGGGTTGGGCTGCAAAGCTCAGTTGTTTAAAAAATAAACATCATATCAAAAGTTTATTGACCTAAGACTTCGGCTAGCTAACCTCTTTGCATCAACTGCTCAAAAGAGTGTATTAAAATTACTAATGAAAGTATACGGGATTCCTCTAAAATCGGATCTTCTCTATTTCATCACAAATGTTCGACCCTCGCTATGCGTTAGCTCCGTATTTTTGTCTGCCATGTATTGTGGGAACGAATCCGGGGCATAACGCAATTAGTGTATCTAATGATTCTTGTCTTTCAATCCTTGCTCCAATCAATCAGTATTTCAGTCCTCGAATTTGTTTTTTGTTACGAGTTTCTTGCCTTTAAAATGACGTGCTGTATAGCGCAGATAAAGCACGAAAAAAATAGACAATTTCTCACATTTATAATTAAGTAAATGCATAATTTACCAAATTCGGCAGTATTTACCAGGTTTCAATGTTTCTGAATACTGAATGGACACATCTAAAGATGGACATATATACTTGTGGGATATTGACGCGTGACTGTAACAGTGGTGAGAGAGCGCTCATTTGCCATGCCTTTTGCACGGTGAAATGAGCCGAGCCGTAGTATCTTCTCTACATTAATCGAGGTGAAAACTTCACATGCCACATGCTACATGCTGCTGTGAAACTGAAACGAGTGCTGTGGATTTGCCCTTCCTGCCTTGCACACCACAACTGATATACTGACATAACAACGTGGGATTATTCCTCCTTTGTGTTTCTGAATCTAATAAAAGGCGGGTTGTCTAAGGTTAATTTAGTTGTCAATTGACAACCATTTTACAGTGACAGTGGGCAGTTTACTGGAATCGTAATAACTTCAGGCGTCAACGCCAGTCATCATTTGTAGCCGGTTTTTATTATTTATATTTAAGTTGTAAGTATTTCATTCCATTTCACCTTTAGCTTGCCTGTAGTATTTACACTTTTATAAGTAACAAAAAACATTCAGAATTCACAAAAGACGTCCATAAATATTATACTTAATAGCAATACTGTGTACTGTGCTATGTGCTTTACAACGCTTGCAACGTTAGATTAAGTTTATAGCTTAACGTCAAAGGTCAGCGGTCTAAGATCTTAGATAAAGAATTTAAATAAACAGCATTAACAGGTAGTACCAGGAGCACTGTAACCTGTGACGCTAATTTTAAGTTAAATGGCATGCAAAAGCCTGTATTGGCTCGACTTAAATACCAGCCCCAAATTAATTTTTGGAAGCAAACCAATGTACTTACCACTAATTTACTAATCACTTCATTACTCACTATGCTGGACTTAGAATCGTAATAATACACCGTTGACTCGTAATTACCACCATAGCTACTGAAGCATGACCACAACTTGTTGATCCAGGTTAATAATATCCCGGTGTTTTCTCAAAATTATAGAAACCACAAACAAAGAAGGGCCGGGTTCAGGGACTGGCACTTCCTGGGAAAGGAGACGATAGCCGAAACTCAGAATGCCGCGTGGACGGGGACGTGGACGCGGCGCGCGTGGAGGACGTGGAGGAATTACGAAATCACCTTCGCCGACTTCCCCTCCAGAACCCACACCTCCGCCGCCACTCCCGCAATTCCGAATACGTGAGCCATCGCCGTCAATGGTCCAGGTAACCTGTATAAGCAAAAACGTATGAGATATTTGACATTTTGTCGAAAACGAGTTGATGTTCTTTCCAAAATTCAATGAAAACTTGTCAAATCAAATGTTTTTTTTAGTTAAGATAAGTACAAGTGATTGAAGAGATAAGTTAAGTTAGCGTTGCGTACATGCTATGTACGACGTGTTGTTCAGAAACTCGTGTGTGTACTATCTTTGTTTAAAACATAGCGAGTAGCGACTTATCGCGAGGCAGAACAGTAATAATATTGCCATAAAACTAAATCAATAACAACTCAATTTTGTAGGATCCTTACAACATCAGCTTTCAATCTCCGATGCTGACAGTAGATGACATCCCACTCGTGTCCCGCCGGTCCACAAGAAATACGGCTCTGGCTGAATCCCGACCTCCAACCCTCGCGCTGGCTCTACAAGACGACGAGCCTATGGACATGGACCTTGGGATTGACATTGACAGTCTGTTGGGACCAGGCGTGGCTGGATCCGTCGCTCAAATGAATATGGGGTCTCCCGCCTCACCCTCGTCCATGGTTGCGGAGCACTCTGATGGAGAGGATGAAGTCGGGAATGAAGGCGTAATTTTGTCTTCCGTAATATTCTAAATCCTGTTTTACTAGAACTACAAAACTTCTGCAGTTATTCCTTGTTTTCTAAATGGCGCAACGTTTTAATTTCAGTATATTAGCAGATTTTTTCGAGCTAAGTATGAATAAGATTCTGTATACAAGATACAGAAGCTTTTCTGCAATGCTCTACATTCCGCGCTGCTTCAGCCTGGGCAATAACAATAAATCTGAATTAAATCTAATGTCACACTAGGAAGAGGAAGAGGATGACGGAAATCGTGCAGCTGATGTTGAAGCCCCGCCTGAGGAATCAGATTCAATGACCACTGAAGAGCCCATGGCCGCTGGGGAAGGTCCAGCCGAGTCAGACGAAGGCGTTTCAGATGAGTCTGACGTGTCGCCCACTAGACGCGGAAGAGGCCGCGGTCGGGGACGTGGCCGAGGCCGTGGAAGGGGTCGAGGTAGGGGCCGCGGTCGTGGTGCAGCAGCTGCCCCTTCTCTCGTGCAAGAGCCTGGCTCGGTTCCGGGTCTTGCCGAAGGAGAAGGTACCGTGGCTATTCTAGCTGCAGGTGCGCAAAATTATTTAATTTTAAAATCGACTATACTATACACTAAATACATGGTATTACGTACTTTTCTACGATTTTTAGGATAAAATATATCATGTTAAGTTATTGTTTTTCAGCTGTTGTGGTTCCAGCGGCTGGAACAGCGGCAAGCTCAAGCTCAGAAGATGACGACGATGACGACGACGATGACGATGAAGAAGAGGAAGCTGGCGCAGGCGCAATAGCAACTCCAGGCGTCTTAGCAATTACAGAAGCAGGTTAGTTAATTGATTATTCTTCATGATGTCCGACTTGTCAGCAATATGTGATTGCGCCGTCCGGCCGTCTGTCTGGACATCACACTTTTGTAATCATCAGGCGCCAGCATGTAAAAATGTTTTATTGGAAGCGGTCTTGTGTTACGCTGTAAGAAACGCTTCCAAAAATGACAATTCCCATCCGTTTCCTCTCACCGGGGCTGATGCAGGAAACATGATGTTAACTATTTGGATTTATCATGTGAATAGGTGAACCAGCGGCTGGAGCTGCAACAGCAAGATCCAAGAAGAAAAAGAAGAAGAAAGTGGAAGAAGTGGATGAGTCGCTCCGAGTCCCGTTGGAAGAGTTGGTTCACAATACGCTTCTGTACATGATTCTCATGCAGCACAGAAGGATACCCGTCAAAAAGTCAGACATTATTAAAAACGCGATGAGTTTACAGACGAGGGACTTCACAAAAGTCCTTCTCGAGCTGGACAATGTCTTCAACGAGGTTAGTATGACCTTGAATTTAGTAAAATGCGAAGCTTACAAAAGGTTTATACTTATCTTAATTGGGGAGATTTAGGTTGAATTTTAGCTTGCGTTAAAGCGCACAAAATGTTTAAGTGGCTCGCCTGAGTCAAAAACTTGACCAAGAATAATGCAGATACGTCGTTGGAAAGCTGTCATACCAGAGAACATAAAGTTCTGTTATATCTTGATTTAAGATTGGTTTCCCCACGAAAATGGATATTGAATTCCAGCAATCACAGAAAGAACGGTGCGTTTAATATCTGCCAGATCAATCAGAAAACGAAACTTTTGCTCTCTGGAATGTCATCTTTCCATCCAAATATTTGACGATTATATGTCAAGTGGTTGATCAGGGGACGGCTCAAACTTTTTGCACTCTAACACACTTGCATGGCGTATTTGTTCAAAACCAAACCTCTCTCTTAAAAATGCATAGTGATGTACGTTTTTCGCAGCGTTGCTAAGTATTTTAAGATCGAAGATATTGATTCGAGCCATAAGCGTATCACTATTATGCCAATTAGATAATCTGTAATTTATTCGTGTAGATTTTTGGGATGAAAATGGTTGGGATTGGAGAAACGCAGAAGAGTGGTCTCTACTCACTTTACATTCTCATCAGCAATTACAACTTGAGCGTGGCTGACATGGTGACTCCGCGTGACCACGATGTGGACTGTCGACGGAGCATTCTCTTCCTCATACTCACCGTCATCTTCATGCTCAATCGGAGCATCGATGAAGGTAGCAACATTATACGAAATTACTCAATGCCCCTCGACTGCATTCGGAAACGAATGTAAATGATGAAACACACGCGTTGTCAACTCGATTGGGACTAATTAATTTTAGTTCTTCCGTGACATAAAGCACACTTTCCTTACTCATCAAGTTTAAGTCTGATTAATGCAATACTAGGAATTACTGTCAATCCCATTCTCCGTAACGTATTAATGCTCGATTTCATTTTTTGTTGTACACTAGAAATGATATGGAAGATCCTATTTGACATGCAGTTCCACGACTTGGTTTGTAAGAAGAGGGAAAATCTCAAAGCTTTTCTGAAGAAGGTACGTAACCATATGTACTCACTGAAATAAAATGAGTAGTGACCAGGTAGTATAAAATGTTCTATCATTTCAATGCGATAACCCGCTGGGATTCTGATGCATAACGTTTTGGACGGAGTTCCAGATCCTAATTTTAAATATCTTATTGTTAGGAATACGTGCAAACTGCATATCTGACGTTGGAAGAATTGACTGACACGGATCCGCCAGTTATTCGCTATTCCTGGGGAGGTCGAGCTGAGAAGGAATTCAGTAAATACGCTATTCTCAAGTTCGTAACGAAGGTGAGTTGATCCTATGCATAGCTATATTAGGCTGGTTAGGATCATGGATTTGAGTACCTAGGTAATTATTTTGTAATTCCGCTTTCCAGCAATTTCCTGGTAAGAAGCCGTTCGAATTCACAGCCCAATTTGGAATTGCCAAGGAGCAGGAGCGTGAGCTGGTTGATGCGGACCAGAGACTGGAGGAAGACGAGGAGAAGGATGGTTCGGAATTGGCGGAAATGATGGACGAAACTGAGAATGCGGATGACCACGTGGTCAACTACACTTTTGGTCGACTTGGGTCCACGTTGGCCAGTGAGCGGATTGAGAATCCAGATGACGATGACGAGGAGCTACTCTCGCAGCCCTTCTCTCGTCGCTACGACTCGTCAGACGATGACGAGCCGCCCGCTCCGCTCATTTCTTTGATTGACGACGAGCCACCAGACACTTTCGTCCACGAACCCTCGACCGCTTCCCTCGAGGCTTCCTTTGGGATACGACTGGCCCTGGAAAACAATCGCATGGACAGCGGAATGGAAGGCACGAGTGGCATGGAGAGTGGACTGGATGAGCAGAGTCGGATCGAAGAATTAGGGCCACTAGATGACCCCGTCGGTAAGGAGGCTGGATTTTTATTATGCACTTATGTACTCGTATGTATAAAAATGCGACCCCGGACCACTTTGGAAAGATCAGGAAAAGAAAAACCAAGAAATAAATATATGTTCCTTGTACACAGAACAATGTTATGGAGAACGAAAGCTGGAATCCGCACTGTGTCAGCCTAACTAGACACGAAACTAACAGTAATATGTATTCTTATTTCAGCGGGCCATAGCGAGTTGGAGGAGCACGGGGACTTGTCCTTGTCCGGTATGGAGGCCATGGACACGGAAGAAATAAACGTGGATCTGCCGGACATGGAGCCGGATCCCGAACCAGATGAAGATGATGACGATGACGACGACAAGATTGACGAGGAAGATTTTCCCATCAGTTTCCAGCAGTTTCCGTGTCTGGAAGAGTTCACATGTCCGCCCACTCCTGGCGGAGCCATGCTCTTCACACGACCCCGGCGCAAGAAAAAGAAGGAACCCCGACCTTCAACCTCAACCCACATTCCCTCCTCCAGCTCGGATGAGTATGACTCGGACTAGATCCAGCTTCAGTTCTAACACACAAACTTTCTGTGCCAAGAGCAGCTGAACAGAATTATTTATTTTACCTTGTTTAGTTTTTGCAATTTAGTGTAATACACAGTCAGGCCCAGTTTCAGCAGAATTCTGTAACTGCATTGTATGTGGCTTCAGAGACGACAATATCGGATAAGAACCAAATTGGTTCATCAAACTAGGATCCGTCTCAATTTTTTCGCCATTTTATTGTATTTTGCTCTTTTTTATTATCTCTTCTTGAATTTAATTTATATATTTTACCTTTTCAAAGCCTGAACGCTAATTTTATAATATTGGGACTATCGTGTTAAGAACGTAAGTTGTTGGCCACTTCATGTCATGGGCAGTGGGCAGCAATTACTGTACCTATCCTGCCGGTGTTGACGACTTGAATTTCAAACAAGGGATATTTGCATCCATGCTTCTATATTTGTAATGGACAGTTTATAAGAAAAATATGACAGAGACTCCAAATATTCCGTCTCATGAGCTCTGATCATGATCAGGGCTACAAAACTGTTATTTTGTAAAGGAACCCGATAAGGTAATAAAGTGATAGTTGCCGATTTCTACTTCAAAATGGCCCTGTCCCTCAATCTGAATCAACGACTCATAATTAGAGTGACATTGACCCTCTTCCACTAGAGCGGAAAAATAGTTGTAATCATATCACATGCTTCCGCAGTGATAAGCCAAACGTTGTCATTATTCCCGATTCCTTATTTGCGTTCAATGCTGACTTTAAACATAAAAAAGTCGAAGCTGAGATTAGGAGCTGAGTCTCTTCCTTCCTCTGGTTCTCATTGTATGAACTCAATTGTAATTATGACTTGATTGTGATGTTGTTTAATTTTATTACGAATTAGCAGATAGCATATCAATTATTGTTGACCGTCTAGATATAGAAGTTACATGTTGTTTATCAGCATGATTAGTCGGTTCCGTGTCCACTTGAGTTTGGCTAAAAAACTGACTGAAGGACATGAGGTAGCTGAACCCGTTGATAGACATTTAATACTTTTATTAACCGATTCCCGAAGGAATTGAAAGCTGTGTAGGTAGAATATTTATGTAAGTTATAAATTGTTATTTTTACTGTTATATTTTCAAAGATATATTGTATAGAAGTTACCTAGATTCATTTACATTATACAGAGCTGCTCAAGAACGCAGAATAGAGGTTGGAGTTTGCATTGTATGGCCGGATAACTTGCTCTTGGAAGCTCTGTACAGTTAACTATATTATGAAATGTACTATTTGTCTAGATTCTTCTGAGGCTCTATACAGTTAATAAATCCACCTTTCTTGTACCTTATGGAAAGCTGAGACGCAGTCTAGTGATTCGATTTTTTATCATTTCGAATTTACCGAGAAACTCAGCAAAGTGTAAATACGCAATGTACATACACGGTGCGTAGCAGAGTTCTCTCTTAAATAGTTAAATATTTTGCGCTGTCATTTTCATGCTAATTTTAAATGGAGTAGTTGATTGTAATTTGTGTCTGTTTACTCAAAGAATTCTATTGTTTCAGTGGAATTACGCCGAGTCTCGTATGCTGCAAACTCTGAACCCTGGCCACACAACAGATCAGTGCAAACTTGGAAATAGGTATTGATATCAATTATCATGTGAGTAATTGAGTGAGCTGCTGGTGATAATACTACATGTTGCATTATGTATTAACCGAATATTGAATGTCAATGACTACAAAGAGATTGGACTCTCACGTTTCCCTGTTGTAATGTTGAGCCTGCTAATTGTTTAACGTCCATAACTAAAGAGCTGTTTGTTTTTTGACCGATAACTGGTCTATTTAGGAGTGACATGACGGAATTCATTCTATCATTTGATAAGCATCACAAATCACAATCTGAGGAAAGCCATGTAGAAAATTGTACCAATAAAAGAGCACTACTAACTTATGGCTTTGGCTCTTAATTCTAATCATGATTACTACCCGGCATTTTTTATTGACATACCTACATAGCATGACTTCATTGGGTGCACCGAGCTGCTCGCTTCGAGTTGAAAATTCTGGTTTATAGCCATTAAAATTATGACAAACAATGCCCAGGGGCAGGGTTCTCTGCCAATTTCTCGAATTTTTGAATTGACGCACCAGCTGTGCATTTTCAAATTGTCAGAATTGCCCAATATCCAATGACCGTTTCGCCAACTCAAATGTGTGTGCAAATTGTTCATCGTCGATTTTCCGTATTGACCTATGTATGTTCTAGCCACCAATTGGATTCCCGGATTTCTGTAAAATGGCACTACAGATAGCACTAGCATACATAGCAGTCCCTGTGAGCAACTGTGTAATGCAATGTAAGAATCATATTGTGAAGCAGTAACATTAAAGTTAGTACCTCCGTTATGGTTAATATATACACGTTAACATTAGTGATTTATTATTTAAACACTTGTACTTGTATTATGTAGTTTGTTCCAAAATGTTAGCATCTGCTGTATCCGTTAACACTGAACAGACTACAAATTCCAAGTTATAGTATACCTGGTGCAGTGCCTGGTTTCCCATCCAATATCCAATGGTGTAGTGTTTCTACGACATGGATGGAAACTGAATCTGTATATCTGCTGCCGAAGCTCAGTAATCAACTTCATTGTTTTTTTTTATGATTTTTGTACCGATTTTACCTGTTTGTGCGGCTGACTGGAGATAAGTAAGTTACAAATTAAGCTTTTATGACGCTGACGCGGTCCTAATTCCATTTCGGTACCAATACGTGCATCTGTCCTGTTTTCCTCTTCATGCTTCCTAAGTACTTGAGTATTTGTTTTGCATTTTAAAAATTAAACGTATCGCTTATCCTCTCCATTGAATTGCAATAATCAAATCAAATGAGTTGACATCAACAGCTCAGTCAATAACCTCCAATGTTGACGACGAATTAATTTATGACTAATATTGAAATGGTCGGACCGTAATAATAATTATTCATTGGATGTTACTCACGAACGACTCGCAATTCGACCTTGGGCCGTGTTCTACTGCGTTATAAATTGTTTAAAACACAAACATTTGGTAGGAACTGGACATTGGAAGATTTACCATAAAAAAATTTCATTGAGTTTTGAGCTTGGACATCCTATCTGCATTATGGCAGGGCATGACAAGCTACAAGGTAATTTAGAATCGGAAACAAAAATGATTCTAAGCTTATGAGTGTAATATGCCGGATGCCGGATATGACGCGAATAATCAAATTATCTGGTCCTGGAAGCAGCACAGATAATCCAGTTACCGACATAAGTACCTAATTGGAACTACCTATAAAGTACGCTTCCACGCTGTTGCACTCAATACCTTAGAGCTTATAATCAATACAAGCAGGTCTAGTTTTTGAACATATCAAGAATTAAAAATTGGACTTTACCATCGCGGATTTTACTATGTACAAAGTCGCACTTTAGTTAAGTTACCTAATTTTGTATTTATTCGTCTTCATGCTTGATCTAGGAGTCGTCGTATACATGTGGATTAGATAAATGCACTGACGTAGCCGGAGATAAACCCCCGCAACAATAATCTCCGAAACCGAAATCCCCGCACTACAATAATCCCCGCAATGGCAAGGCCGTATAAAATCGTAAATAGTGATATTAAATTAATTAGGTTAGGTTAGGTTTCCTAAACCCCCGAAAATTACAACATAAATAGGGTTTAGCCAATATTATACAGGATATTATTGTTGCGGGGATTATTGTTGCGGGGATTGCTGATGCGGGGATTGTTGTTGCGGGGGTTATGACCTAGAAGGATACCTGGAAATCCTTGGCAGGAACTTGAAAGCTGTTTTTCAGGTTCAGACCAATTAGTTGGTATAACAAAAAAAATCACAACATATTTTTTTCAAAATCGTAAAAATCTTATCGATATATAAAAAAAAATCTATAGATAGTATATATAATAAATAAAATAAATAATATAATATATGAGTATATTGCGAATTTTGACAAACAAAAAACAAAAGTTGATAAGCCTCACATCTCACATCACATCGCAGCATGGTTTTCCCACTCGTATTCACACTTGAACTCTGTTTATGTTTGCTAAGTTTAATTGTTGTTTTTTACTTTATATGTAATTAATTACTACTAATTCCGTATTTGAACCAAAGCCAACTTCATATCGTAGTGATGGCGGTGCTACGTAAAGTGTATGTAGTTGGAATGGTTTCCAACTGACAGCATCATAATATTTTTACATTATCTTTATTTTTTGCGCATTCAGCATAAAAATGTAGAGTTCTCGACCCGCCGCGTTTCATCACAGTATTTTGTTTTAAATGTCCGTGTTTTGAAGTTGAAAATGTATGTACGGCAAATTGAATAAACAAAATCAAAATATTTTTAGATCTTCATTTATTGTCATTCAAGTCTATGCATAGTTGTATATACATAACTTATTGCAGCTACTCAGAGGGTCACTCCAAAAGTTGGTAACTTTTTTATATAATACATACATATAATTTCTACAAGCAAAACAGATCATATCCACGTTTACGCATTAACCTTTGTCCTTGATATACTACGTTTCCCACCTGTGCTCCAGACAACATATATCTAGAAGATAGCTGGATGTTGCTTCTTCAGTCGGTCGAATGTAGCATTTGCAACATTTTAGCTCTTGAACAATTGTTTGGCAAGTTGAAATTTTCTCAGACGTGTTTTGGGAGAGGCCTCGTACTGGACAAGCGGATGAATTCTGTTTTCAGCCAGTTCAAATTGGGACGGAGAAACCTTCAACTTGAGCCTTACTATAGGTGTACCTATGTAGAGAATCGGACGCTCGAAGAGACATTGACTTTGGGAATATTTGCACCGATGAGCTGAGCTGTGCGTTGAGTCCCTTATCAATCACTATCACCTCTCCAACCATTATGCTTCCAATTATGACCCAGCCAAGAGCATTATTTGCTATCAACTTCCAGCACAACAACAGCAAAACACAAAGCCTAATAAGATAAAGATCCACATATCCGCGGAAATTAGCTCTAACTCAATTATACTGGCCTGACTTTTGCCTGTACTTACCCACTATCTTCCACTATCTAATCAGCCAATTTCTATGCCGCATAATGCAGTCTCTTGGGCCCAAGCAGAGAGCAGAGGCTAAATCATAATGTCAACGTCAATCTAATTCCAGCCAGCAGCCGACTCACTGAGTGTGTGTGTGTGTGTTGGGCCCAACTCATCCTAATTATAAAATGTCTCCGTCTCCGCATAACGAGTCTCAGTCAAAGTCCTGAGCTGCTCCAGTGGACTCTAAGTCTCAATCAGACATTTAACACTGGCATCAAGCACTAACTGTCTCAGTCTCACATATCCATCCCTCAGCGTCAAACAATCCAGCACGACCTGTCTGAGTGCAGCATTCAATCCAGATGGCCCATCACCTGAAATTCTAGAACCGAGATTTATTCCACTTAAATATTTCTCTCTCCTGTCGGCATCCCACCAGCGTTCACCAATTCGGTCTCAGCCGTTGGAAATTGAGCTCTGGATCTGACCAGAGGTTCTTGGGTCTTGGGCGTCGAAATCCGATCCGATCACCAGCCGCTCTGCCACTAAAACTCTTTTCTGCCATTGGATTCCTTGGGACCAGGCAGAGCTATTGAGCGTGCGGCTCTGTTCCAGTTACAGTTGGACCAGAGATCACTTTTCGTGTTCAACGTTTGAATATTGAATAATCAACGAGTAAAAAACTTGACATTTCCTCTGCTGGAACGCCAAGCATATAGAAGGTAGGAATACCAAAGCTGGAATTGTGGAATTGGATAATCATTATAGTTTTTCTGAAGGCCCTAGCCCACTCAAGAGCAGCACGGCAAATAGGCCGCGGAGCATAATAACAAATAAATCTATTATTATTTCACTAACGCACTCGGCATCACCATCACCATGCCCTAAGAGCTCTAAACCATCTGAAATCACTCACGTCAATACATTCCGCTACGGGAAACCAATCTCTTTTGTCTGACTCACTTCACTTGCAAGAGTTGCTCCTCCATTTCCAGCCCAGTGAAAAATTAAACGAGGAGAGTCAAGACTCAGGCCGAACTTAAATTGACAGCTCTCAGTTTTAATTTGAGTGTGGTGGAGCGAAGAAGGTGCTTGCACAGAGCGTGTCGACACTTGGCACACGTCAGACACTTTGGATCCCTGGAGACCCTGCACTCTTTGGGCACTGGGACACTTGGTGACCATGCTGCAAGAAGAGCCCTTTGAGCTAATTCCCGGCCTCGGCTCGGGTCAGCTCCTCTTCGATGACCTCTCCCTCTCACCCGACTATGGGCTTCACCTCTTTGACCCCGATGACCTCAGCTCCATCCTGGACGACTCACCCTCGCCCTTCTCTCAAGGTAGGTCACGGACCTTGGGTTCCATTGGCTATGCACATCTCTGGTTCAGCGATTAGATAGGACGCTAATCACACTTGAATTAGAGTAGTGTGTGAAGTTCAGGGCTTTTTCAATCAGACAGATTAGGTTGGGATTCTTGGGAAATTGGCATTTATGAATTCTTGGACTTGCCTGCCTTGAACTGCCTTCCATTCCTCTGAACTATAACAGTATTTACAACTCACATATTTGTGTTTGACGCTATTGCTCTAATGATTTGGCCAGGACGACGGTGGTTAGCACTATTGAACTTGAGTGTGAGTGAGTACTGTGGCAAGTTATGTAATATGGAAGGGCTAAGTATTAGATTGCCTATGCATACGCATGTGGGAGATGCATGTAATGTGGGGCTTAGCATAATTTTTCCATATACGAAGTAATTATGCCTCAGAATAATCGCCAGTTTTTAGTAATTAAAGCACTTCTGCTCCCAAACTGAATGCTAATATTTACGATGACAGTTATTATCACCCTTCTCAAGAACGCGTAGAGGTGGCCCTTTGACTTTTGTCTCTCTCTCGCCGTGTAATGTACAAGAGCTGCTCAGAGCCAGTTGGTCAGCTCAGGCATCCACTGTGAGAGAACTCTGGGAATTAGAGCTGAGCTGGTTGGCCAATTGCCTCTGAGCTGCTCTGCATGTATCCATGCATGTGGAGTAATTTGGGTAATAGGATTACGAAGGGCTGATTAGGACCATGCAAGTTGAGGAAGTATTTCCGTCTAATGTCTCAAGTCTAACCTTCTGAGCATTAGTATAGGTTTGGGCTTTTCTGGAGAAGGAATTGATATTGTCAAGTGGCTATACTTACCAATATGCAGTCTAACATAAATACATAATGTAGGGTAGCGTCAGAGAGACATTGACACTTTGACGCTTGTGCCTTGTGCCCTCCTTGTAGGGAAATGAGCGATATTGGGTATTTTGTGTTGTACCTTGTACTCCGTGTGCTTTCTGAGTGTCAGGTTTATTAGTGCACTTGTGACTGAATAGTTACGACGTGTGATGATGGTGTGATGACTAATCCCTTTCTCAGATGAATAAGGCCAGTCAGTCGTCAATGAACTGATTAAGATAAGTCAGAGTCATGCATGAGCACTGCCTTTATTACTTCTGGAGAAACAACATCCTGGACTATAACCACCTTAGTCAGTCTCTCAGCTATCTATGCATCTATAGCTCTCTCCAGGTTTTATTCAGCTTCAAATTAGTTGCTTTGAATTGGAGAAAATTAGCCTCCTGATTGCATGCTGGTGAATTTTGATTTTTAAATTCATAATTTGAGCTTTTGTATCACGAGAGTCGCCTGTCGCTTTAATAACGTAGCGATGAAAATGTCTCATTGAAATCTGACCTCGCAGCAACGGCTGGAAACGTAAATTCTATATTTATTGTGTATCACTGCAAGTGCCCAGTTTTGAAGTTTATTAAGGAACCATGTAGCTTAAGGGCCGCTAATACAAGTGAAACGAATGAGTTATTGAACTTAATCGTGTTTGTAACCTACATTAAGTAAATTCTTGAAGGCTTAATAATTCTGCAGTGTATTTTGCATGTAATTATTAAAGGTCGACTGACATCTGTATTTACCGTAGAAGGCTGAGTGCTTCGCACTGATTCGTGTATTGCTAGTTTGTATTATGAGTGCACTGCATATTATCTTCATTCCATGCTGGAGACTTGAGCTTGACTTATAACTTCTGCTAAACTAGATACGTTTGAAATCCCATAATCCATGTAAGGTAGCGTTTAGCGATTTAGCATTTGGAAAATAGCGTTTCATAGGCAAACACGTAACTTCTGCTGTAATTTGTACTACATACATAGAATATCAAGAGTCCAAGTTCTATACATAGTGTTTGGATGCGTGTTCGATAGAACAATTGGATTGAGACCAGTTCGTGTCTCGTGTTCATCGAGAATTGAGCTTTAAATGATAATACAGGTTCAATGTGGACATTTTTATTGAGTAAAAAATGCTTCATCACCATTCATTTCCACTTAACACTGGAAAATCCGTAAAGCTCTGTTATTCTTGGGGAAATGAATTATCTGGGTCACTAATTGAGAATTAGATTAGGCGCTGAGCTAATACAGCCTACTAGAATTGTACTACTAAATAACTTAATGTTAAAGTTTTTTGCACCGAGGAGAATGCCAACGCACGGCTGCTATGCTATATGCCTTGCTTTTTTGAGTGATATGATAAGAAACCGGAAGCCTGTACTGCCCTGTGTGCCGGTAACTGTAACTTAGGACGACCTACCGGCCCAATCCATTGACAAAACCATATCGCTAATTCGTCCTGACTAATGAAATGACTGTCTCAATTACAGAGAGTCTCTACAGCCCGTCTCCGTTCTCAAACGACTCCGTCCATTCCCTGGACATGTCCTCCGGCTCCGTCGACCTCAACTCGTCCATGACCAATTTCCTCAAGGGATCCTCGTCGAACGATGTAAGGGCTACAAACATTCATAGAGTCACTGACACATCGTGTATTGTGCGACAATCCATATCTATTTATGCAGCGTACCGTACATACGAACAATCAAAGCATGGTGAGAGTGCGGATGGTCAAATTCATGAAGTGGAAATTCATGATCTGAATTTGATCCTATTTATGTAGACTTTTTATTAAAAAAACGAATTTTCAATGAAACGACGGGTTTGAGCATACCATGGCTTTAGATTTCCAAGTTTTGTTCAACTGGAAGATTATTAACTAACCGTGTTCCAATTTCAATATTCCAGCAATTTAAAGAAGAGCGACCGGACCTATCCCCAACCTGGACGTCGTACACAAGCTTCGACTATTCCAACCTTGCCCTCGACACGTTCAGCCATGACTTTGAAGTTCTGGACTCAACGCCTGCTTTCACCTGGGAACCACTTCTGCTGTCGACCAGCAGTGGGGGATCGGCAGGCTCCTCCCCGGCCTCCTCCCACCTCTCCCCACCCAACTCCTCCAGTGACGAGGACTACCAGCCCCACCACCTCCTCCAACCCAACCCGCCCAATGACAAACCTCCGCGAAGGAAGCGCAAGACAGGCCCACGCACCCAAATCAAGACCGAGTCCGAAACTGGGGAGCTCCACTGTCCCTACCCCAACTGCGACAAAGTCTACCTCAAGTCTTCCCATCTCAAGGCCCACTTGAGGCGCCACACAGGTACTTGTCTATGCTGAACCCTTCCTGGAAATCTGATTCCACAGAATTATAGTCGCGCACGACGCAAACAATTCAGTTGATCGTAGTAAATGTAATCTTCTGACATTTAGGAGCTTTTGAGCGTTCAAGTAAAGATAATTGTTGTCGCCATGTTGAATATACGGAATAGAATTTGGCATAAAGTGAACTCAATTCTCACATAATTAGCCACTCTGTGTGTGATGAACCCCACTTTGGCTCTTAGTAACCAAACCAGAGATTTAGTTGTTACTATGTTATTATACAGTACTTAGAAATAATTACAAGTTACCTTCGATATCTTAACATTATTTGGTTTGGATTTCAGGTGAGAAACCGTTCATCTGTTCCTGGCCCGAGTGTCCTTGGCGCTTCTCGCGATCAGACGAGCTTGGTCGGCATTTCCGGTCTCACACAGGGGACAAGCCGTACGAGTGCAATATTTGCAGAAAGCGGTTTGCCCGTTCGGACCATCTTTCAAAACATCGGAAGGTGCATGAGCGGTCACGCGGGGGCGAAGGTTCCTTTCCGCTTCTCCTCGCTCTCCACTCATCCGCTCATCATGAGCCACCCAAAGTGCCCAAGCGAGGGCGGCCACGAAACAACCCGCTCCCTCAATCATGCGCATCTCAAGCCTTCCAAGCTGCTCAACACTTCCGCTAGAGCCAAGCTCTACTCCGTGCAGTTCTATGACAGCTCAAAAAGGCCGATTTACAAGGCCTCATCCATTTTTGCTATTATATATCTATTCATTGGTCAACTTGGACCTTTTACCTACTTTACTCTTATGTATTCCTATGTTATGGTTCCTAACGTTTTCAAAGGGTTGGCATGAAGTGTAATTTAGTTCTATATTTCGTGTCGTTTGTCACTCGATGAACAAGTACTTACTATCCATTCCATTGTTGTACATTTTTTGTATTTATGTTGCTCATCTTTAGTGGAATTAGATTTATAGTCAGACAATAAGATAATATCAGTTAGATAAGATAGTAAGATAGTGTCAATTAGTGGTAAGTATATTAAAGCTTGTAATTTTGTAATTCAGAGATTGTGACTTAGAATTAAAGTGCACCAGCTAAGCTGTCGAACACACACGCACGACCAGGCTTCTACACATCTTTGCATAATGAGATTAAATTCTAAAACCATTTATTTTTTTAACATGTTCAACGAACTCTTAAAAGGCTAACGTTAATTTGAGTGGAATTGCAGTATGTGCTGATGTAACGAAATGATAAACTCTCACATTGGAAATACAATGCCTGTTGACAATATTAGAAACTTAAAAGAATATTGGAATTTGATTTATAGAAATCTGATTCATCGTTTGTAACGTCCGGTCGGTTTTCTACTAATGTAGTATATTGACATGGTTTGAGTTGCTGAGCGTGACTCAGCCTCACGGTCGAAGTGGAAAGTGAACCTGTCAGCAGCTTGGTACTCCTCCGCGTTTAATTACAAGACGTCAGAAGAAAACAATGGCATGAATAGGCATTCAACTATGTGTAGTTTGGAATTTGGGAATTATTTATAAGGTTTCTCCGAAGAATCAACCTCAATACTGCCTGGCTGGCTGGAATTGGAGATCTGATGAGTTAAACCACGAAACACAATTGACACAAGACCTTCAGCTCAAATACAGTACTATGCTTTATTGTTCACAGACTTTCTCTATATTAATACATCATACATTGATGCTACACATTGTCTGTCTTCCAAACAAACAATAATCAATTATGACACAATTAGTTTCTAGTTCTGATTACGTAAACGTATACAAAATAACAATGTACAAATATAAACATGAACATGAGCATGTGAAGCGATTCCGGAATTCGGTTTCTTTCTGATCAAAGTATTGACATTACCAATAATAAAAGTTTTAGTCTACATACGTGCTCTGCTCAAGATGAGAATCTTGTGATTTAGCCCGTTCATGTCAAGCGTTATTATATTGTTTATTGAGAATTCCACGCATACGAATGGAAACAATAGGAAATGTCCCAACTACTGTTTGTATTCTGTTTACATTACAAGGGTTTAATTTCCAGGATTCTACAGTTTATGTATTAGATTTTGTATCACTGGCTTGAGTTACATACAATATGGTCGGGTTGTTTAGAAACATCAGATACGTGTAGCTAAGCGTTTTAATTAATGCTTAGTGTGAATTTATGGATATTAACGGGATTGCCAGAAACGTTAGCCTATGTAGAATATTTTTTTTAAATTACGGATTTTGCCCAGATTTTGGATTTGTAAAATGCTCTTTCGAATTTTAAGTTAGTTTAATGTGCAATCCTTTGGATTTGGAGTTGCAAATTGAAAGCTCTTCGAAGGGCGTTTTTCGAAAACCAAAATCTGAAGCGAAGCCAGATTGATGCATAGATATACCAAATATTCTGTCCACTCTAGAAACCGTAACATAAATATTTCCATGTGTAAAATCAAGTTTACAATAGTTATTCATTGCAACTGCTTATTACTGTATTATTAGTACCTAAGTTTACAATCAGCATTTGGCTAGTTTCGCATGCCATTCAGTTTCAGTCCCATTAAGAGCGGCATAATATCTGTTACACGACTCTCAACAAATTCATTTCCCACTGTCAAAGGTTATTGTAATCATAAACCGGTAGCCTAAACGTAAAGCCTAACTATGCACAGTAAGTCCTGTAAAATCCTGCTCGTAATTGGGTTCATTGTTATGTTTTGGTATGTGATAGAATTTGTCAATTAAATTAGAGTTCCAATTCTGGATTGCATGCTATTTTCACTATTCTCTCGGTTTGGCATGTTTACGTAGTAGCCCGATCGTGATTTTGCCCATTTCGAGTGATCATGATACATATATCTACATCTACCTCATGCAAAAGCATATTCAAAACAATAGAGTGTGTAGATTTGCCCTTATTGCGTGTAAGCTTCTATTGTAATTTGAACAATAGTAATCTCCGTTGCTTACTTATAATGATACAGCGTGATTGTTCCATTACAGTTGTTGGATTCAGAATCAACTAGCTGCTGCTCCAAAAGCCTGCCCCTGGAAATTGCATGTATGAATTAGGAATCCGGTACGCGGAGATTCATGCAATTGATATCCAGAGGCGTTGTCCATAAGTGGCAGACTAGAAGCCAGTAGGTAAGAATGGATATTGCGCAGAGTTGAGATGGATGACCCCAGACAGACGAGTGAGGATCATATATCATATTCATACTTTGCTATTTGATACGTTAATTATTTGCGGACAACAGGTGAGAATGAACTCTGTGCACAGTGCGTGCAGTGAAGTGTCCTAAACACATCCATTTCATATTTACGCTACAACAGCTAGTGAGAAATATTTTGTGTTCAGTATTTGGTGACAGCAAAGAGTTATTACACTGAATATGCCTGTATTTTGGATATTCAAGGCAAGGTTCTGTGTATTATGTTTGGTTTTAATTAATTCCCAATTGTTGGCGGAAGCTGCAGCTGACCGTGTGTCCAGCATCCCATCGGAATTATTCCATTTGGAGCTGATGCGTAAGTATTTTAAATATAATGGTTTTTCTGTCCAGTGTATACTCGCGTTAACTATAGAGCCTATAATAGTGGTAAGGTAATTTGCTAAATTAAATTAACGTAATTGAATCTTTATCCTTAACGTCGTTGAAATCGACATTCCTTGCACCTCGAAGAATTATTGTTGATATGGAATGAGGTTCTTTAAAATAAAAACAGAATTGCCTTTAAAACAATGAAAACTCAATTTTAAAATTTCATACTGTAAATCTACTACAATAGCATTCGTTAATATTTAGCAACTACAAGCGCTAACCTCGGATTCGCGCAATGCAAAGCGGAACGTCGTTCGGCACTTGTTCCCAGTTAATATTAAGTGCGGCGCCTGTCGAAAGCTTAATAGCGCAGTATATGTAATAATACATTTATATGTTACGTTCTGTATATTGTTATGTATGTTATAGCTCGAATACAGCTATTTTTGCTGTTTATTGACAAAACACAGTACCTACTACTAATCATGAATATTTTGCATGGAAGTTTATGAGCTCTGAAAACACATTTACCGCTCTTTCCAATGGTGTATTCGGTTTCTGTGATATCATAACCAAACATACTTGGAATTCACTCATCAGACCTCGAATGCCTTTTCAGAATATCTGCGATATCAATACGATACACTAAACGTACATACAAATCATAATCATCAATGCAAAATATAAACGATTAATACTATGTTTTGCCATTAAACAGCAAAAACAGTTATATCCGATCCGGTTTAGTCATAACTGAACCGTACTTGTTTACCCATCGTAACATATATATTTAATGCCTAATTTATGTAAATTATTGTAAATATACACTACAATACTTTATTGAGGCTTCCACGAAATAAATAAAAGTAAAAAATATAGATAAAAAAGGATATTAGGTTGTACTGCTGTACGGATGATTTTTTAAAAAGATCTTGTCCGTAGAATGCATCAAATAATAGAGATGATGCATGGTTTTTGCTTGAGCTGTCTGATCTGTAGCAAGAGGCAGACGATGAGCGATGATGGAGTGAGATGAGAATTGTAGGAGAATTGCTCCATGCTGGTTGGCCTGCGTGGGAAGGCATTGGGAGAGGAGAGTGGTTGGAAGGTATTCCAAGATCCAGGCGGAGACTGTGCGAAAGGAAAAGGCAGCAGCGTCCGCTGTCCTCAGCTCATCTCATCATCATCGTCATCCAGCTCTTCTGGAGCCTTTTTGTTTCTCACAGATGCTGGGCACGAGAGAGGCACATTCCGGCCGCTCTTCCTCTCTGCACTCACTCACTCTGGGACGTGGTGGCTCTCCGTACGTACGCACGCACAGCTTCCTCACGGAGGCACAGGCTCAGGTTCAGCTAGCCTCACTCTTCTGCTTCTGCTTCTCTTTTCTCCCAGCAAAACTTCCACGGCGGCACGGAGCTGCAAAATACATACTTCCGTCTCTCTGCTGCCAAAATATTGCCTATCAAAAGCGATGCTCAAAATAAAATACACTCTTTTTTTTACCAAAATCTCAAATACAGGTCACGAGCAAAATATAACTATTTCATTAATTCAAAATATTATTTAAAAAAATTAAATGCAAAATAATATAGATGTTTGAATGTACAAATACAAGACAATATACATATATCTGCTGTCGTCACGCTCCGCTTCTGAAGGTTTTTAAAATATTGCGTATGCTTAGATATGTACGAATGTTCAAAATCAAAAATCAGATGCTAAAAGGGCTGAGTTGAGTAACTTACAAAGCATCGAAAATGCTGTACCTAGTTTAAAATACGTGTTTTCAGAACCAAATAAACACATTTATTATACTAATGTTTTATCCTTTATTTTGCGGCTTTCAATAGCTGTAAAAATAGCAAAATACTTTTTGCGGAAAACCGAAGCAGTCATATAGGTATTATGTCATATCAAATTATATTTTTCAGTAAATTGTTAATCATGGAGATATGCTGTTACGGACGTGGTAATGTCGTGACGTATTTGCATAGCATTAGAATATATGCATTCTGAAGATTTTCCTATTTGTTTTGTGGAGCTTATTTACACTATACAAATTGCGATATTATGTGAAATTGGATTGCAAACGTTGCCAATTCGAATGCATTCAAAGTCTTCACTTAGTTGAGAAAACGCAGATGTACACTCATAGCAGTGCATTTGGATCTTTTCCCAATTAGTTTTCATAATTTGGGATTTTGAATTCGTACTATTATTGCTATGATTGATTATTTTTAGCAGGCAGTGCTAAAGCAAAGGAAACGGACAACACGGCGAAGACAACAAACAAAGGCTCCCTTCCCTTGCTTCAACCTACAGAGAAACTTAATGGGTCGAAATGGAAAGTGATTGAGAAAGAAGTGAGAAGGGTCACTCCGTCCAGTTCAAATGTCAACAACGTAACTAAATGCACCTCCACGAAGAATAAGTGTGAAGGGGCTTGCATAAGTCCAACGGCCTGTGAAGAATACGGTGGAACGGCACACGGTCTATGCATCAACTCAGCCGTTTGTTGCAAATGTAAGTCTCATTTTACGTTTACGATTAATTGCTGCTGTTAGCAAAGTGTGTATTAAAAATTAGAACACTAGTGGGTTTATAGGTCCTTGAACCATTTGTTTGAATTTTTTAATGGACATTCCGTAGGCTATTCAAATCAACGATTAAAAGGGTCTTAAGTTAAACTCAATTAGATTGTTTCATATCCTCTGTAATCTGTAACTGAGAGATAAGGTCGAAGGCGACTGGTGCCAGAAATGCCTCCGAGCTACTGTACAAATGCCCTGCACTGCAAGACGATAAAACGTTCCCATCGTTCTTCCCATTGATTGACCCACGGCTATGCCAAATAAATCTGATATTGAACCAAAGTTGGCCAACTAACTCTGTTGTAATACACGGCAGTATTTCTACTATTCCTTTTAATTGGAAGCATGCAACAATTGTTTCTCTGTTTCAGTTACGAAGACATGCAAAGGAGTGACAAGTAAATTAATTTCCTTCTTCCAGTCTCCGCACTATCCCTTGAAGTCAAACGGAACTATGGAATGCCCTCTGACGCTCCAGCCTTTACCAAATGTTTGTGCGATAAGGTTATTATATTAAAGTAGAAAAATTCTAATCTTGGCCACAATTTACGGCTTGGTTATCTTATCAATGATGAATGATAATCTTAAGAAACGACACACTTTAATTGAAATATTTAAATTTTTCAACAATGCAACTTTCAGAGTTTTTGTAAAAGATATTAAATCCATATCAACTAACCTTGAAGTGTATCTAAATCATAAAAACGTGTAATTGTAATTCAGGTGGAGGTTGTGCTTTGTGCTTGAATAGAACCGGCCGTGGTTAATTGCACCTGGTCAATTGTCAATTGCGCCTCTATTTACTTTTTATAAATTCTATACAGGCGTGCAATGATTTAAATCATGATTTTCATTATTCTTAAATTAGGTTACTAATCTTTAGTAGTTGAAATAGAAGCAGTAATGTTCATGTTTGTAATTTATTACATGAAATTCAACATGCAATGTGGATATGAAAATTCATGTTTGGAATTTATTAAATGAAATTCAACATGCAATATGGATATAAAAACAACAAACACAGAAAAAGGAAAGGATATAAATAATTTGGAGATGTCAATAAAACAAGCAGAAAAGTCAGTGTCGTATGCATATTCTGGTAAACAATGGACTTCACGTAACCGAACATACAATGCGATGTTGATTCAAATTAAGTATTTAATTGTAGTAATTAAGTCGAAGCACGCCAAAACGGCTAAAGTAATAATTGCTGAACGCATAACAAGCTTACAATAAAGGGTTATAATATTACTGGCAAGGCAAGGCCGTGTAAAATCGTAAAAAGGGATATTAAACTAATTAAATGCTATCATTAAACTTGTGTTTAGAGCTGAGCAGGCGCAATTGACCAGGCGCAATCGACCTAGAATCGAATAGAACCGAAGCCTACTTTCATAGCACTTCGGGAATAATTTGTTTCTGTAATTTTTTCAGGATTGACGTTCTGAATATCACAATTGCTAGATCCGTCTTGGTCTCTACTTCTCCTGTCCAGTACAAGTGTTACACTGATAGCTTATTTATTCTTAATACGAGAACGGGTCCCAACGAAGCCCTATGTGACCTTGCAAATTATACCGGTATGGACTTATGATTTCCACTCCGTCCAAAAATATTGATCAGCCATTGCGGTAATAGCGCTGCATACCTTGCTTTAATGACGAGGTTTATGACCTGATTCGGTTTCGTTTGTCAAGGTGCTTCAAAAATACGGTAGGTGAGCAATAGCACTGAGTTTCAATAAGTTAACAAACTGCGCTGGCAAATTGGCTGCGAAGTACTTGCAGATTCAGGGCGTGATTTTCGTTTGTTAAACCATATATTTACCCCTAATGAGAATGAACCTTAATTCAAATTCAAAACATTAACATTAACTAAGATATATTTTGTTCCAGGCGTGTTTTACATTGAAACGGATTCTTTGGTTCCCATTAAACTTCTTTTCGTGATGCAGAGTAAGTTCTGGAGATGGAAGATTAAAGTGACCCAGGTCAACTGTAGCACGGTCCAACCATGGAAAAGTACGTTCAGTACTTCTTCTCTTTTTCCTGAATACTGTTTTAATTCAGGACTGACATATTTATGTGCGTAAATACAAAGCCTATGTTCATTTCCTCCAGATATGGTGGGTTGTGGGAGGCAGCTTATGTACGATCCTTCGGTTGACGAGAATAGCATTCCCTCTCTCAACCTCAACACACTAATTGTGAATGGTCAGAATGCGGATGGACGGGAGTTTCCGTGGCAGGTCAGCATTCAAGGGCCGTCAGGGCACCGGTGTGGAGCTTCCATCCTCAACCAACACTTCGTACTTACAGCCGCGCATTGTTTTACAAGGTATTGTTCATCACTATAATCTCTCCACGTTTTTTACAACGGCAAGATCTGGCAGAACGCAGCACTTATAGGATCAGCGCATTCAGAATTCCTTTCAAGACACACGCATAACTAGTGTTCCGAACGGATTGGATTATTCGATTATCCGATTCGATTCTTGTTGTCGGTGAACTTTATGGCTATCCGTATCCGATCCGAAGGCTTTAGGATTGTATTTGGCTATCCGTTTCCGATCCGATCACCTGGAATCGGATAAAGCAATGGGATATCCGGACTCGGATATCCCATCCGATCCGAAAACGCTCTGCTAATTAATCGGTACCCGATCCGAAGCTTCCAATCCGTATCCGATCCTATTCCTATTTCGGATCGGATAATTAAAAAATTATCCGATCCGATCCAACGACACAACAGGTTACTTAACGCACAGGCTTATCCCATACTTGAAATAGGCGAAGCACCTCACAAGAACGAAAACATCATAAGAGCGACACCATCAAAACAGGTAGAATCGTAAGAGCGACATCATAATGGCAACAACAAATTATATTTGCAATGCGAAATTGTCGCAATTTTTCGTAATACATTGGCCCGTTCAGGGCCATGTATTTATCAAAATTGCAGATATAAAAACATCAAGGGTTTTCCGGAAATCAAGTGTGAAATGCTACTGCGAGGACGATTTTGGATAACTTTACTGAACCAACATGTGTAACTAAAATCGAGAGTCTCTGTATTGGATTATCAAAACGATGTAACCAGCTCTCATTTCCAGCTACAACTAGGTTTTCAAAAAAATCTGGGTGCAGGCTGTGAAGGTACACCGAACCGAAAAACTGATAAAAACATGGTTAAAGCGGCGTTTTTTTTATCCATGAATTCGGACTAAAATTCCAAAATAAATTGATCACATGAAAATTTTTACCTGATATTTTCTCCACATAAACTAAACGCTTTATCAATGAAAGGAGTTCCGGCTTTATTAATCTTATACTAAGCATGAGATACGATAATTTCGATAAGCATCGTTTTCAATGCGACAACCCTCGTAATAGGTAAAACTTTTTCGTCGCCCTTATCGTAAGTCGCTCCTCTGGTTTTGTCGCTCTTATGATTGTCGCCCTTATGATTGTCGCTCTTTTCATGATTTCGCTCTTCGGAGGTGGTAGCTGAAATCGGTGGTTGGTGTATTGGCTTCAGCACATTGAATTAATTTAAATTCGTTTTGTCAGTGATGTTCCACTAGACGAATTCAAAGTCGTTCTCGGTGATGTGAATTCGACTCTGGAAGGAGAAACGATTGGAATTGAACGAATAATCCACAACTACGAGTACAGATCTTTTATTTTGCATACAAATGACATTGCTCTCCTTAAACTGAAAAAGAGGATTACCTTTTCCTCTACGGTTCAGCCCATTTGTCTGGCAAAAGAAGGTAAGGCAATTATTTGAAATATGTTGGCATTTGAGCGGGATGTCATTATTACTAATATCAACCAGCTATTTCTCACAGGTTTGGTATTGGACGGAGGGAACGGCGTGGTCTCCGGCTGGGGCCGCTTGAACGGGTCACAAACCTCAGATCATAGTAAAGTGATGCCGCTCCATTTGCAAAAATTGAAAATTCGGTTCATCTCCAATGCAGAGTGCAGCGAGTGGATGCGGTCCGATATTTCTATAATGATTGGGCGGAAAGTGGCTTCACATAAAATTGCGTCAACCCAAATCTGTGCTGTGGCTCTTACAACTTCTACTGTTTGCTTCGTAAGCAAACCTTTGTTCTCTGAAGATTTTATAGGCTTAGATTGATTTTAGATTTAAGATTTATAGGCGCTTCATAGAAACTTACCGCCTCATGTTAGCATAAGTAAAGTGTAGGCAAGCCGGAAGCAGGTCGATACCGAGAAGACCAAAACAAAAACTGCCAAAAACTGAGAAACCCAAACCCAGAAAAACCCAAAACCGAGAAAACCTAAATCGAGGAACATAAACAGAGAAAACGAAAACCAAGAAACTTAATCGGTTTAGGTTTTCACAGTTTTCGTTTCTCGGTACCGATATGGCGGTAAAAGTTTAGAATATATATGTCTAAACCTGACCCCAAAGCCCAAAGTTGCGGGATTACTACATTCAGTTCCGTCGACCGGAGGAGGGTTCTAGTGTGTATGAGGAATCTCAGATGGCGCTCCAAATTAGGGAGTACCTTTTCCTCTCAGGACGTGCTCGGTAATACAGAGCAAATTGTCTTTATATCGAAAACTTTTTCCCTAACTACTTTCTGAAAAAATGAAAAGGTGCATAAAATTCTGCAAAAAATTAAAAAAAGAGGTGATAATTGGTTTTCTGAAATTTTGAATGGTACTCGAGTAAAGCCACTTCTTAGATTTTTCCATGGGAAAAGTCCATGCCAGAAAAAAGGTACTCCCTAAGCTTTTGGGTATACAGTAGCTTCTCTCGCTATGCTCGTCACATGCCGAGCAGGCCTATACTCTCAAAAATCCTCCTATAATACGTGCTTTTTTGTTACTTACAGCCGTACAATTTTTGAAATACTTCAACTCTACTCCAGTGCTATCAATAATTCTGCAAGTATACATAAGTATCTACCAACCTACTACAGAAGTGTATCGAAATTATGGAAAGGTTTATCTGAGTTTTCCGTGACTAACAGTTAGGCTATAATGAGTTGCTCTGTGATCATTCTAAATCATATCTAATAGAGGTTATGCCAAGTCATGCAATCAATCGGAAATATCGAATGAAGGCAGCTGTACGACATTATCATACTGACGAAGGCGAATGTATCCCCTAAACTAATTTGATTTTAACTTTTGGCCTAATTCTACGCTGCTGCCTGTTGACTGCGTAAGCTCTGCGTACAAAATACTGAATGATGCACTATATGCATATGCATGCTCTGTGCGCCGCGACAAATGTGAAAATGATTGTTGTCCAACATAAATGTAAAGCGTATCCCTGTTGTTAGTCGCTTAAAATTCTGCACAAAGCTTAACGGATACATGCATAATAGCGGCGATTTGAGTGAGTATTGTGACTTGCCACGTATCAGTAGAGTCCCAACTCAGACAGTCAAGGGAATTGGGAAATTGGAGCATTTCTTTCCTTTTCATCCTGGCAGACAAATTGGGAATAACTTTTGTTGTCTCGTCACGTTCACGTCCTACGAGCTGTACAGCATGAAAAAGTGCCACAAGGTCTCATGTGACTCTTCTTCATGTCAGATGATGAATGAGATTTGGGAACAGAAAATGGAATCCCTGAATATCCACTCCGTTTTCCTATTGTGAAGAATTGAAACGGAAATTGGTTTATTTTTAGCAGTTGACTTATTCACACTCCAATTTCCACAGAGTTTTATATTCATGCTATACGTACGGTGCTTGGATGGTGGCAGGGACTGGCCGATAATTGGAATAATCAGTTTATAATTTGTAGCTCTTTCTCTAGGTTAAGTCCAGACAATGGGATGTGTGCTGTTACATGATTGATATTTACGTGTTAACAGGGTGACAGCGGAGGTCCCTTGGTGATTCAGAGTCCAGAGGATGGACGCTACACTCAGGTGGGAATTGTCAGTTACGGAATCGGCTCCTGCATCGTCTCGCGCATCATTCCCGTCGTCTACACCCGAGTTTCAGAATTCTTACAATTTATTGCCATTGTTACTGGGCAAGAGTGTTGTGAATAAAAATACAATTGTACACCAATTTTCTACGCTTTACTCTATCTACTCATTTCACGGCAGCAGAAAATACAACTCAAGTTTAGGTGTATATGCGTTCGTTTGTAATCTCAATTAGGCACCGATAGCCGAGCATCAGGTAATTAGAATCAGTAACATCTACATATATGTAAATACGGGGTGCTTCAGAAGTACGGCGCAGAGCTTCTTTTTTAAATGTGACAAGCTAATATTCTAGTGTGAGACTAGAAGCTTGATAAAATTGATATATATATTTTTTCAAATATTGGGCAAGAAAATGGAATTAGCCTTGTTAAACAAGCTAAGCGTAGTTTAACGATTTTACAACTGCAACTGCACAGAGCTGCTCACAACCGCAACCGGTTGGCTAAGTGTTTATAAGATATTTATGTAAGTTTGCAATCATTTTGTGGAAGCCTGAATAAAGGAATGTATATGTTTATAAGACCAGTACGGTACGATGAAGAAGGCTGACTAACACAGAGCTTTCCTTCTGGCTGTGCATTGTATTCTTATAATCTTATAATGGGAAAATGACAAAATGACAAAATGCATTATGTGAGATTCTGAATTATTTGGCGCAGTACTATGTTAAGAGAACAGCTGATCAACTCGTTGTGAGCAGTAGCGTATGCGGGGTAGTCGGTTCGTCAAAACTTGCCGAATTAGCTTGTACTGATAATAAGCAGATAAAGATGTGCAGATGGCAATGTTTGTAAAGCCTAATAATTCCACCAATCCTAAATACTTGTTTTGAGACCAGTTATAATTTATAATGGAAATGTATTCAGCGTGTTGAGTGAGCAGGAGGTGAAGGTGGTGTTCTTTTTGGACGACGACGGAGCCTCGAGAGTCAGTCACTCAACCCCGGTTCAGCTGGTAGGAAACTCTGTCGAATTAATTAGCTTCTTAACTTGTATTGGGATTGGGACTTAGCCATTCCACTAATTTCTGAGCACTACAGCAGCCTATGCATACGCCAAGGCGGAATTCCAATCCATTCCTTCTTCATTTGCGGAAATGAAGACTCTCTGGCTCCTCTGCTCACTGTAAGTACATTTACAACTTGTTCCCTATTGTTTCAAATACAAAATACTCCCGTTCCATGAGCTCATATACCTACGTACGTGCATGGTATGATATTCCAAGAAGTGAGGGCCGCAGTAATAATTCTGGAAGTGGCTTCACCTGATATTTTTTCCCAAAATAATAACGGAACTAGAGGTTGGAAACTTATGCGAACTTAGTGATCTTACTTTGAAAACCAATTTTGAGTGGCAAGATTACATCAATGACTAACCAAATCAGTTACTAACAGGTGTTACAACTTTTCTAAACGGGAATTCAAAGATTTTAAAAAGAATCTGCGCTTCAACAAGTCTCGTAACGCATATATGTACATACAGATAGCTGTGTCTGTGCCTCCGTGTGTCTTTTCTGTATTGTATATTCATTAGTCTTATCTTGAATGACAATGGGTTACGCGTTTGAATACACTCCAGTGATACCCATAAGAACTGTGCACTACTTGATTGATTGATTTACGATTATTATTCTGCACTGAAAAATACATAGAAGACAATTGCATATATTTATACGGTAGGTATGCTAAATAGTTGTTAAAGAAAAAATGTGCCTATTAAATCGGTAAGTTGTGTTAAATACCTAGTTAGTTCACTCATAGTTCTTAAGAGAAAAACGATATTTACGAGTACATAAATAGAATAAGGCAATTTAGAAACATTTGGTTTATCATATTTTGGCAATAATATGCACTTTTACCCTACTGAGCTACTTCTCCCACTAAATTCGCTAAAATTCAGAAAGACGTAGTCAAACTCTAAATGTAAAATCCTTTAATATTTTACATTTTAAACGGAAGACGTACCCCAATATTGACACATTGCCACAGTTCTATACACGTATAGAATAGTTAATATATTATGTATAGTAGGTAATGCGTAAAGTATGTATATGCTTCTCACCTGAATCTCTGCCAATTCCAATAATGGAAAATCCTTTTCCCCGGATTATTGAATACCATTGTTGAGTACCTAATGATTTAAGTGTGTCAAATGCTTGCAAATCTAAAAAACAATCGCATGGGTTGCAAATAACAGCGCGGGTACTTGTTTCACATTAATATTTCGAGAACTAAAGTTAATGCATACAAACACATTTTTATGCATTTGATTAATTCATCTTACAACTACAACACGCAACAAATTCGTATTGCGTACCTGAGGAATCTGGAATATACTGCTATACGTAAAATAAACGGTTGTAACCGATAGGAACAGGCTTAGCTAGAATAAAACGTGGCTGATGTAACCAAATGACTAAAGCTCAGCGCTAAAGAAGCATACGCATCCCTATCTGCAGTTTTAGTTAGGTGAAAATAGTCCGAGGTCAGGGCTGAATTTCTACGTAATTGCTTTGTCTTAGTGTCGAGAATGAATAACTGACACCATATTCCAAATTATAGCATTGTAGCTGCAGTTTTATTTCATAGATGACAAGGCACCAGTCCAAGGTCAGGGTTTAATTTGCACGTAATTAAGATATCATAGTTTTGGGAATAAATAATTGACCCCTTCTTGTCCAGGCTTTCATTCTTAATTAATTGTAGTTAATTCACACGAAAACAGATTTGACTTGACAATAGCGTCTTAGAAGCGGATATGGTTTAAGAAATATTGCCAAAAATAACAACATTTCCCTGCGTACAGCCGACAACTGTGTGTACTACTACGACTCACTGAGAAATCGAGGAACGATTACATATGCAGGCTATGCTAAATACATATCCAAGTCAATTCATCATACCCTCAGCCTTAATTTAATGATGTGAAACATAATATCCCCAAAAACACGCTTCTTAGTCGCTGACCGGCTACCGGGGAAGATTTCGATTCTTGCGCTTCAGAAAACCCTTACCTGACCAAAATAACGAAGAAAAATACGAAAGTTGAGTCGCGTGTCCCCTGAGAATCCAGAATTGCCTTTTATTGTACTTATACCTAAGTACTAGTTTTGAATTATACTATTTTACCTATATAATTCTCAGGATGAAACACACACACATTATAGTTCGTTAACACCTGTTGCAATATTAATTACCTGAGTGCATCTGGTCACCCTAATTTTAGATTCCATGGACTTGCCTGGTCGGAAGAACTAGCATCCGAGCGTGCAGAGAGTTTTCATGTGAGAGGTAGTTTGTAATATTAATACAGAATTACGCCGACTAATTGAGAGGTTGTTTATTCCTAAATCGTTTCGTTATCGCCTAAATGACTTTTCAGATAGTGCAGAGCCCGAGGCTAGTGCGTCCCTGCTCTACCTTCAGCACTATCCCTTCCCGCGGAACAGGGACGCCTTGTTCCGCTCCATTCGACCGCCAGCCCCACCCAACATATGCACCGAGGGACTTTGTCTCGCTCGCACCACTTGCCTCTCAACTGGCGGAATAGCGGCCGCCGTCTGTCCCGGCGGAACTACCGTCTGTTGCCACTGTAAGTGACCGCTCTACAGGCGTACGTACAGGGTGACATAAATGCAATAATTATCGTTATTTGTATTTCATATGATTGCGAAATACCTATGTAACTATACCAATTTTAAGTTAATAATTTCATTGTGTAGACCTGTTTACCTGGATTCACTTCAGGTCCATTTGATAAGTTCGTTTAAGAGTCTTCTACTCGCTCTGCATTTATGAACTGGAGCTTGATATAGACTGCGAGTAGAGGGAAAAGTACATAGGCAACTACAAGCTGTGTCTTCTGCACAGGAGAAGGGACTATGTACATAGTTAGCCTGCATAGTGTTACATAAGTATCAAAGAGCTTAGAATGTGCATATGTTTTTGGTAACATCTTATAATTTCCTCAATTGTACGAATGCATAAGAATTTAATTTACCATACTGCATTTAAACTACCTATCTAAACATCATAATTCACAACGATTTAATTAAATAAATAA
>JAQFXY010000296.1:0-36996 GCA_034693865.1 Ceratophysella sigillata
TGGTAATCTTTTTTTAAAAACTATCATGATTGGCTTAGCAGCTTCAAATTAGTCCGTTAATATTTATGCAAAGGATCCAACTCTGTACCCACTTATTTACATATTTATTCTTTTAAAATGCCATGTTAGGGTTTTAACCCAGAATTTTATTATTCTGCAGTTGTAATTAGTTGCATGCATACACGCTTGCTCACTTTTTTTTTTTTTTCAACACACAGAAGTATATCTGACTTAACGCCAATTGCAAAGTATAAAGTGTAGTTTATTATGCGATGTTGGGTCTATTGAATGCACCGATGATTTTTTAAGATAATTCGAAGTTTAATCTTGTCCCAATAAGGTATATTAAATAATCTTAAATGGAAGCGCAATGTAGCCAAAATACATAGCTACTAAACCAATATACTCTCTAAAAGCCACCCTCTAGGATCGAGGCAAGATTATCCTACATTTAAATTGACCAAACTTGTCTCAACTTTTTAACTGTTAAAACAGTATTAAAATACCGCCCAATTATTTGTATGCTGTAATTCTTTCATTAATATAAGATGTAATCCCAAGTTTAAATTTTAAAGCCCGGCATGGCTTCTGAGTTATGTTTTGACCATTAAAGTGGCCGCTTAATGTGTTGTCTACATATGTGTAGTTACTAAACTTATCTACAGCACCCAAAGCTTGTATGTAAGCCTCCATAGTCAACTCATACATCTCTGTTGGAATTTAGCTCATTATTAAATAAATATTATTGCTTTTAGAAAATTTTACTCTAAAATGATTGTTGGTGAAATAATCAAATTGTATAAATAGTTTGTTAAAAACTCCCTAAGGGTTAGCAACCTGATGTATAAAAACCCACACTAAATCAATGTATTCTTTGGATGCAACTCCATTAGTATCGATGCGTGTACTTCCTTTAACAAATTGACCTAACTTGACTATATTTGTTGGCCCGGATCATTGCTCAATTTAGTTACTGTATAAACACTTTCAAAAACGCCGCCCCGTCTGTATGTATTCATTCTGGTGCTCGTATCTGAGCTTTGGCCGAATTTTACTTTAAAGCCAGGCATGACTTCCTGAACATGTTTTATAGTCTTAAAGTGCCCTAAATTTGATATTGCACAATAAGAATATTCGCAATACACATCCTCCACCCCCCAAAGCTTGTATGTAAGTCTCGATGGTCATCCCACACCACTCCGGCGGAATTCGGCTCATAATCAAATAAAAACTCACTGATAGAGTTGCAACCGGATATATAATACATCGGTGCTAAGTCAATATATTCACGGAAAGGAATTTCTGTTTCGATTTGTTGAACTGTAAGCTTACTCAACTTGTTAACTGACAAAATAGGAATAATATTATCATAACGATTGTATAAAGTCAATCTTAATTTAAAAGCTAGGCATAACTTCTTGGTTATGTTAAATATATAAGAATGGCCGGCTTTTATAGTATCCACATCAACAGCCCCTAAAGCTTGTACATACTCATCTAACGATAATTCATGCGACGCTAAAGGAATTCGACTAATAATTAAATAAAAACTAATTGCTCGTTGATAACACCAATACATATAAATGCTTAAATAAAAACTCGCCGATAGAGTTGCTACCGGATACATTATACATCGGTACTAAGTCGACATAACCTAACTCGATTAGTTATCCTTAAAAAGATAATCAAAATTACCAAACTTTACCTTAAATCCTGGTATTACTCCTTGTACATGCTTAATGCTTATTCACTTCGGCATCCGGCAAAACTTTTATGTAACGGTTCATGATCAATCATACTACGAGGGTGGAATTTTGCTCGGTCGAAAAAAAAAGATTTACTAACTCAAAGAGAATAATTACGTATACCATGTTTACCTAATACAAGGCAACCTTTAAAAGAGTCAGCCACGAGATAAATCTATAAGTCTAATATTGGTCTTAATTTAAATATTAGGCATGTCCTGTGTAATAGGATAAATACGAGATTTTAGTTTGCACACCATAAATTAATTTAACATTGTAGTTTATTATGACCTGGTTTGTTTGGGTTTTTAAAGGGGATGTTTCGTTTGCGGTGTGCTGATTTGAGGGTTGTCCATAGATTGATGGCGTCATTATCTTTAAGGAGTTCTGCTCGGAGGGCTGCGCCAATACTGTATGGCTTGTATTTATCGAGGATCTCCTTTGTTTCCATGGGTAGAACTGTTTCTGTAAAGTAGTCAAAGTCTGGTGGAATTATCATGGCGTCGGCTTTGGTGAGATCGTCGATGCTTTTGTTTTCCTTCAAAATCATGTTCTTGTAGCGTGCCTCGATGAACACACGCTGCACAACAGCCATGTCTCTGTCTTTTGTGATCGCAGGAATAGCGGTGGTGATGTCATTTATCGATACGGCCATGTTTTCAATCATGTCTAGCGGCGAATAGAGGTTATTTTTGCTCTGGTTGATCTTGTGGGAGACATTGATGAGGGAGTGCCATTGGGCCGAAGTGTACAAATGATCGTTCATGGCCAATCTAAACGTTGCAATCTTGTCTTCAGAGTCCTTTAATGCGCGCATTCTTGTTTCGGACACGCAGTTTAAATGGTCGTGCAGCGTTTGAGTGAGTCGTTTGTCTGCATTCTCGGCACGAATTGACATTCTGTATTCTGAGCGCGAAGAGAATACTCTGTATGGCTCGGACGCACCCATTGTAGTCAAGTCGTCAATCATCACTCCAATCATCGAGTTTTTCCTCGAGAGGATAAACGGTTCAATTTGCGTGGGATTGTGAGAGTTGATTGAATTGATGGCTGCATTATATCCGGCTACAATACCTTGTGCAGCCGCCTCTTCGTAGCCAGTAGTTCCGTTTATTTGGCCGGCAAGGAACAAGTTGGCAATGCGTTTGGTTTCAAGTGCAGGTGTGAGTTCGCGAGGGTCGATGTAATCGTACTCTACCCCGTAACCAAACCGCAAGATAATTGCTTGTTCCAGCCCTTTGATGCCGTGGATAAACTGTTGCTGGTACTCTTCCGGCATCGTTGTCGATATCCCCTGCGGATACACAATATCACCGCCCTCAATCTGGTCGAATTCCATATCCTCCACTTGACTAGTTTGAGTTGTATTTTTTGTTATATTTTGAGTAATATCGTGGTATTGGCCTTCTGGTTCAAGCCATACAAGGTGGGAATCTGCTTTGAAACGGAGTATCTTTGCTTCTATGCTGGGACAGTAGCGAGGCCCCTTGACGTCTTCTTGGATGTGATAGTTCAAGTGCTGCGTGTCTTTGATGATTTGGTGCACCTTTGGATTGGTCTCAGTACGGTATGTCGAGACTTGGTCGTCTATATTGCATCGCACGCGGGTGTTGATATAGCTGAACGGTTGGACTATTTTGTCGGGCGACTCTTTTGTAAGTTGCGAATAGTCAATACTGCTTCTGAGCAATCGTGGGGGTGTTCCCGTTTTCATGCGACCCATCATAAACCCACTTGCGTAGAGCGTGTTTGATAATCCTACCGATGAAGCCGCATCCCCAAATCGTCCCGCTGGTCGCCGCGTAAGCCCCAAAAGAAGCTCGCCTTTAAGAAATGTCCCCGTGCAAATAACAACAGCATCGCTAAGCACCTCGGATAATACATTTTCATCGTTTTTAAGTTTCACCCCAACGACTGTTTTTTTACCACCAACATCAAGCAAAAGATCCTCCACACTCGACTCCAATACGCATAGATTAGGTGTGGTTTTCAACTCATTTTGGACATACTCCTTGTAAGAATTACGGTGTATTTGGGCGCGTGGGCTGTGTGCTCCAATCCCCTTCGATGTCGCCAACATCTTGAAAAAGATCCCCGCATGATCGACACCGCGGCCAATAATCCCATCTAATGCATCAATTTCCTTAACCAGGGTCCCCTTCCCTACCCCGCCAAATGACGGATTACAACTCAGCTCTCCAATTTTACTCACATTTTGGGTGACAAGCAAGGTCCTCACACCACTCCTGGCTGCGGCCAAACATGCCTCAATTCCAGCATGCCCACCTCCAATCACAATTACCCCGTACTTTTGCATCCTAAATTAGCACACGTACACCTACCAAATAATCAAAAAAGTGGTTGAATATAAAAAAAATATGAGTTATAAAATTGTTGTAACACGTGGGTTTAATTATTAATATGGGTAATAAATGAAACCATAATATTATATTTATTCAATTAATTAACGCTATTTGCTTGACCTAATTAATCGTTTTTATTAACAATCGGAACGCAAAGGTTGCAAAAGTGTAGGTTGTAAATTTAAAGCCCGAATAGCCTAATTCGTAATGGGCGAAGATTAACTATCAATAGACTATAAAGAAGTATTATGGGATCATCTTTGGAAGAGGAGGCATGGCAATATTCTAACATCCCAGCATTAGTTACTTGAGGTTAAAAATATGGCAACTAAAAGTGAAATCGAATAAAACCGTAGCGTCCCCCAAAAACGACCAGTATCCACACCGAGGCTAGCTCGAGAAAACATTCAGAAGGATTCATCAGTTATTAATACAAACAGAAATGCTAATATGGGTGCAAAATAAGCTACCTAGGGGATAAAATTGCTTCCTTAAAAAATGAAATTCTATGTTTAAAAAAAATGAGGGCCTCATCGAACCCTTTGAACCGAGCAGGTCAACTTCAAAGAAATCGCCGCCACTTACGTAGAATTAGCAAAAACTCAAATAATATATTAAGAGAAGAAAATACAGGCTTTGACATTGTATAAATTTATAGGCGTGTTCCTTCAATAGATCCATAAAATTATTCTTTCAATTACTCCAAATTACTACCTTTCACTTAAATGTGGCTTGCATCGGATATTTTAAAATCCTTCTTGGTGCTTTAACATATAAGCCAGGATAATCCCGGGCAATCCCATTATATGCAAAAAAACTCGATTAAATATATTATTTTTAAATGTTTATTATAGTGACTTTTTCTTCATTAAACAATGGTTTTTATGTTAATTTTCATGACTGATCAATTTCTTGACTGCAAACTTGATTAATGCTGGTGTGCATGTGAATTTATTTGCCTCTTTATTAGCATCGCGATAAAAGATGTTTTATGCTTTGGCATTAACATACCCGTCAATATCACATGTATTCTCAAATTATATAGATTAGTTAAAATATCAAGTATGTATTTTTGTACAACAATATCATTAATTATATCAATTTTATAATTATTTACAATCTTGGACAAATCCAAAATTTCTTGATTTACCAATTGTAACTTCCGCTGTTTTTGATGTCCAATAATGTTCTTCCGCAAAAAGAAGCCCATATTTGCTGTCGTTCGGCTGATAAATTATGAGTGGAACCGCAGTTTTGAATAATCTTTCCCTGCCGGGTTTGTTAGAAATTTTTATTTTAAAAAATGGGGTGACCATGCAATTTTCTATTAGGCCATCGAGTAGACCATGCAAAATGTTGGTGTCGTTTTCAAGTCAATTTTTTAGGGTTTGAGAAAATCCAAGTTTCTTTAAGAGCTCCAAATGATTATTTCTTTCCGTATTTCCAAACCACTTTTTTCTTCTCATAATGTTGCTTGCGTCAGATATTTTTACAACATTAATGGTGCTTTCTATAATTATGATCATTTCCAAAACTAAGCTATTTTGATTGACGATTGAAAAACATACCACATGTGGGGTTTAATTGGTAACTGCCGTTTCTTTTCTGGCTTCCGTTGTTGCCTCATTATTAATTAACGCTGGTGTGCATGCCTATTCTAGTTATTTTTAATAAATCTCTTAAGTGTGTATTGTGCGTCTGAGGACAAGCATGTCCGTCAATATCAACAAAGAAAACGTGAGACAAGAAATTTTCTATCAAAAATCCATGTTGTGCAAACTTAAAATAAATAATGATGAAATATATAGATTACTTAAGGTGTTTATTATGTAGCCCAGGACTAATTTGGAATCTTTACTTGCGGTAGAATTGTTATCTGTAATCTTTGATAGATTTAAATACTCTTTTGTTTTTCCTACAGTAATTTTAGCTATCTTAGCCCTCCAAGTATGCTCTTCAGCATAAAGCAACCCAAACTTGTAATTTAAAGGTTGGTAGATTATTATCGGAACTGCCAAATCGTACGATCTTTCTCATCCCGGAGCGTTTAAACCCTTATTGAAGCCAACGAGTAAACCATGTAAAAGACTGGTGACACAGATAATCGAACCGGGGTGGAGTAATTAACCCCGAAATCCTTTGTATGTATATCCATTTTAGTCTTTCCAAACCATTCTTTTCCCCATAAAATGTTGCTTGCGTCACATATCCTCACAACTTTCATGGTGTTTTCAATAATAGCGTTCATTTCCGACATAAAGCCTGCTTGATTGTCAAATGAAAAACTAATCACTATGGAGTCTTTGCTACATTGATCCGTATTTTTAATTTCGGTGTTTTCCGTTTCTTCGCTCACTATAATCGATGCCCCTTTGTTATCAATAGATTTGTGCTCAGTAATAAATATGCCTTTTTCGGGAATGCTCGAGAACTTTTTAATGACCTTAGCTCGAGCTTGCGGCGATATTAAGGTTTTTTGAACGATCTTGTTCCGCTTAGTAGCCTTGACTTTTTTTGATAAATTGGAACTTTTCAATACTTTTTATATTTTAAATAAAATATCATTAATTAGTACTAATATTACTATACTCATTGGAGTCAACGATACAGTTAATTTTGGTGCAAAATAGTAGTTATTTGATGTAAGTTATTTGCAACAAAAACAAAATAATATAGAGCTTAACATCATGCTACTTGTTTCGCCTCTACCAAATATTCATTGCATTCCAAACAATTGTGTAAAATTTAGTTATAAATTGAGACTATAAGAATTCTATTCGATAATCGCCTTTTTTACTAAAGTACTAGTTGCCTTTTCTATTATCGAACTATACTTCAGAGTCTTTATAATTGGTAACATAACAACAGCCAAATAGTGCTCGTTTCTATCACTCAACAATTAATTCAAAAGATCTAGGGTATACATGCTTTTATATTTGAAATATGTTAACCCTTTGAAATAGTGCATTAGCCCAGATACAATATCGTTAAAATTATCGGAATTATACCAAAATAGATCATTTTTGCAATTCAATTTGTTAATCAATCTCTTGGGGGCTTTAATTTCTTGGTTGACAACTAGCTTTTAAATATTGTTGAAAGGTTTAGATATTGTCTCGATTGAAAACTGATCATCCATCACCAATGTACGAGGCTCTCTATAAAAGATATCTCCAAATCTAGAGTGTAATTGGGTTAATAAAAGCTTCGTAGTTGAGGTAATCGGCTGACTATTTTTGTTTAAATTCGCCAGATCTAGATCAAGTCCCCCCTCTGATCCTAATTTATATCGCTTAATACAATTAGTGTTCTTAAACCCGTTTTTATTCATCGATAGACCCATAATAAATTTAATGTTGTCACTTTTTTTTTGGTTTATTAAGTTAACAACTATTATACAATGTACAATTGCGGGGCTAAATAAATAAATGTACACAAAGAATAGTATTTAAGACACCAAAGAATATACACACAAAGTTAAGCCATTAAGCTGATTTTTCATTTCCAGAGATATTGACAGAGGCATTTAAAACATTGCCGACATGATCACCACCGAACACATTGAACGTGTGGGTTACAAAACGAAATGTATCATATTCGTTTAAATCGCCGGATCCTTCCAAACGAACCATAGTGCAGCTGATCAAATCGATAGGAGGCCCGGCACAAGTAGTCGTTTTTCTAAATTGAATATAACAATCATCGTTCGAGACAAACTTGAGGGAAGTACTATTCAATGGATAAACAACAATCAAAGTGACCCCATTCCAGCCGTCTTCGTCGTCAATCAGTTCACCATCGGCATTTAACAACTCGAAGGCGAAATCAAAACGTATGTCGGATTTCGAATTGGCAGCCGCTAGATTGAAATTGCCATACTGCCCAATAGTCAAATCATGGTACACAGAAACAGAGGGGACTTTAAGAACATTATTAACACCGAGATCGTTGAACAGACCGATATCGATAATTGGGTTGTAATTTGAGTATGCGTCGCAAGGTGCTGCAGCAACGATACTAACCAACGAGGCAGCAGCAAAAAGAACAATGGATGTGATGTTAACCATTATTTGCTTATAATAAATTAACAATAAAAATGAGAATGCGGTAGTGTTAGTTAAATGGCAATTTAATATTAACCCCACTTAAAATATGTACAAACAATAAAGCATTATCTTAATATATATAATAAGAATTTATATGACATATGTGTGCAAATGAAAGAACGGATAAAGGGGAACAAGGAAGTATTACTTTATGCAATTTAAAAAATTATAATGTTGCAAATTGGTAAATGTGCTTGCCACCTTTTATACGCCCGAATAATGCGCGCTTTATTAAGATCATCGAAAAAATTTTTTTATTATTCGTGAAATAGTTTTTAAATTATAAAAAGTTCGTTGTGCAATGTCTTCCATTTCGTCATATTTACATCAATACATTGTATTGCCGGCGATACAATTTAAAATACCGAACGTAACTGCTAATGTTAGAAAGTCGCTTAACCATAGTGTAAGGTTTGGCAAGGACTTGGTAAAAATTGATAGCACGTGCCATAACATGTCTAGGAGACTAACTTTGTCAAAGACCGACCGAACTGCTGTCACTTAATTCACCAATTTTGTAAAGAATAGTGCAGCTTATCCCGTATATGTATTTCCTATCCTAACTTGCTGGTTACAGTGCAATACAGATGCTCATCGCAGGGGATGAAATAATTACCAACCTACGCCTATTGCTATTAAATGGAATGCTAGACGATAAGTCAGATAATAGGGATAGTTATTCAATCAAACGTAACAATGAGGGGGTTAATTTGATTAATTCTTCAAAGGTATGACTAAAAAACGTGTTATTGACCTTAAACATATCTTACAAATCGTTTAACAAACGTTTAAAGTGGGACCCTCTAGAGGTATTTAAATTAAATGATGTACCTAGCGGGAAATTAGTATCCTATGTTGTATGACAGCTACCTTACCTAATGATAAATTTATCTTAAGAAAGCCTTACATTCGCCGCAATTAATAACATAGTCTTACACACGTCGGCACACCTAAAAGTTCGCCGAGTATCTCGAGATCAAGTAGGAGACTAATGCATGGAGCAAGATAAGAGGTGTAAACAATGATGTGAACTTGTGGTGTTGTGAAAAAAACAAGCAAAGTTCGCCGTTAGTAGCGATTTTAAAGAGTATCCTGCAATTTTATACGATTAAGTTATCTAATAGAACTTCTCAAACATATTCCATCTAGCGCAAGCCATTAAATTGATAATTGAGGAATCTTCTAACTGCAACCAACAAACAAATTACACCAAGTATGCTAACTACAGTAATTACTAAGTTGTAACAATAATTATTAGTATATATAATACAGAATATTTGCATACGTGATACAATTTAAGTATACCCAAATCTTATCTAATTTTTTTTGGTTTTCTAACACCTTCCCAAAACAAATTAATATTTTAAAAAATTAAAAAACTGCAACAATTAATTATTACCCCCAAAAAGATGAATAAATTGATATAACTACTAGATTTACCGAGCGAATTAATCAATGTTATACTCAAATTAGCCACTTTTAACATTAAACGTCGAGCATTTCAGGTTTGTAAATTTTTCAACGAGTTGCTATCTCATCATACCATTCAATTGATATTGATCAATAGGTTTATTGATACACAATCATTAGACGCCAGGGGATATAAATACGATTCTGATGATGAACGGGATGAAAATGTGGATGCAGTCAATTTGTAGAGTATAATTGCCGCTATCATAGATTCCATCCAAGCAATCGTGAAAATGCTGTTAAACTAATAGATCGAGGCGTAGAATTTCATACGCCAGAAAGGTATTTTAACTACTTAGGGGTTTTTCATACAAAACATAAATCGGAACTAGTTTTAAAAATACGTATTAAGCATATTTACTTTTGGAAATCGCCTGAAAAATACACGTACGTAGAATATGGGGATAGTTATTCATTTTCCGATGCGACAACTTACTTGAAACAACTGATCTCATCAGATAAAATTAATCTTCATCTTAATTTACAACGTTTAAGAATTTAACATGCTTGACTATGATTTTTTCAATTATGGAGTTAGATCCAAATATGAAAGGTCTTGTGACAGTCATACTACAACTGAGCTTTTTAAAACAATTGGGGATGGGATATAAGAGATCTTTGATATGGCTCAGTGAATACAAGGATTATAGGTGATATGCTTAAAAAGAATGTTTTTGTAAAAGACAAATTATTGCAGTATTGTTTGTCCACAATTAAAAAAATTGTTGCAACTACAACAGTATTTCATAATGAGTTACTACTAAATCTAAAGGATCGAATTGTTAAATTAACTACACTCAAAAACATTGTTAAATTAAAACTATACTCGGGAAACAGGATTAATATGGATTATAATAATTATATATTTATCACATGTAAGGGTAACATCGATCCGAAATATTACCTTTTTCAACTAACCAATTCGAACCATCCCTTTATGAATATAGGCAACTTAAGCGTACTACAAAATACCGACCTCTCTAAAGATATTAATAGATCAAGGTATTTGAAAAACGTTCATTTCCGCATGAACAAATTTTATGATGGAAATATGAAGCCAATGTATAAATATCTTTCCTTCAATGATGCCCTTCAAACTCTTTCATTTCAATTTCCATTTAGCAATCTTCAGTTGAATATTGTATTAGAGTATACCAAGAAAATTTTATTAGCGCTTAAATTACTTACGAAATTCACATTATTAATTAGGGGAAAAGTTTCTTATGAAGAGGTTCACTTTGTCTTTGAGCATCCAACGATTACATTACTAAAACTCGATCTTCAGCTATATATTCCAAGACATGTTTATCCACGTATCATTAACACAAGATTAAAAATACTATTTATTAAAATTCAGCCCAGAGCATCCTCAAAAAGGTTAGCTCTCTTATTAAACCAGTTAACACGATTAAATCGACTTACTAATTGTATTAATTTCTTTTATCATTGCAAAGTATTAGAAAAATTAAATGATCCAAAGTATATTTTAATTAAAAAACAGTATTTCAAAGACTACTTAAAGAATTCCACTACTATTAAGAAAAAACTGAGAACATTATTTTACGATACCATCTTAATAGTTCCTATAAGGAAAATATTTTTAAAAACAACTACAATTATGAAAACGATCGGTACTTTAATAGCATAAGTTACATACAATCTTTTTGGGTGTAAATTTTTTAATAAACATAATCTCTAGATACTATCTTAATTTTTGGATTTGATACACTCTCTGAAATAATCATAAAGGCGTAATAAGGTGTAAGAACTTATTTGGCGACAATTGGCACTGCAGAAGTTGATTATAATGTGTCATAAAGACTATGATATGATTAAATGCGTGCATAAATTGTAACTCATATAGTTTATAATTATGTTATATAACTTTAATAAACCCATGTTTTTTTATATATAATGCATTTAAGCCATTATTAATATATATATTTTACTAAGCTAACAAGGAGTGTTAGTCAGAATGGATGAAATACACTCTACGCGATTGAGTGACTGGATTTCGCTTTATTCAGCGTTATTTAATATGGATAAAATGATTAATTTAAAAATTAAATTTTTTACTGTAACGTTTAATATTTAATATTATAAATTAAATTACAAAAATATAATTATTATTGAATATCAAATTTATAACAATAATAATTTAATTTATATTTATTATATATATATAAATTTAAAACAATAATAATATTTTTATATATTTAAATAATTATAATTTATAGTTATTTTAATAAAAATATATATTATATTAATTAAATTATAATTGTAAATAATTCGAGCATAATTAATAATTACAATTTTTTGGACAAGTTAATATTAAAATTTTAAAAACAATTGGCAAGCACAACATTATTACTCGGCTCTCTTGTTAGCAGATCGACATTATTACTAATAATTATTATTTAACACACGTAAACATTCACATCCCCGTCCGATTGTATGTTTAAATTAATTTCGTTCGTTTATAATAATCTAGTAAAGTGAGATTGTAGTTTGAATGACATTAAATTTTACTAGAAATTAATTCTAACACTATTGAGTCTTGCAGCGAGAAGTATTGTTTAACATATCATAGGAATTTGCAGGATTATAACTAAGATCATCGAATATGGCTCTTGATACGTCTTCTTCGCGGCTATTGACGAGATAAACTGATCCACCATTGGCAGTCCAAGCCGGGCGCTCGTTCCAAAAGAGGTCGGCTTGTGTGGCTGTAGCTGTACGTGTTTCTTCATCGCAAAACGCAGTGTAAATAGTAATCGTTTCATTAACACCGATGGTTTGTGACTCTGGGAAGTAGAATTTATTGCCACAATTGTCGGTAATAGCCCATCCGGCGAGCGCAATTGGTTGGTTTCTGGTGTTCTTAAGGCGCACAAAGCATCCATTTGCCTCAATCTCAGAGATAAACACATCCCCAGTTATATTATCGATTAATTTATGGGCTGTTTGGTCTAGAGCAGTGATGTTATTGGTATTATTTGTGCCGGTAGAATCAGGATGGGCTCTTTTGACCCGTTTAGAAGCATTGGTTACTTTAGTCGGGTGTCCGTGGTTAATATTAGCACTATTGGTAGAGTTGATGTTTTCATTAAGATCATTATTTTCATCGTTGAGTAGCACATTGTCTAAAGAATTGTTGGTGTCATCATGCACGGTACCTTGGCTGCGTGTGAAAAAGGTCTTTTTAGCACTGGATGGGTGGGGTGATATTCTGAATGGGGCTGAGTTATCAACAGGGCCATTCATTCCTAACCGGCTTTCTTCCATTCCCAACATCTGCGCCTGTTCCTGGACTTCTCCCTTCAAGGTCTCAATTTCAGCTAGATTTTCTTTGTTTTGGGCATTGACCGAATGCAATTGCTCCTTCATTGCCTCGATGACCCGGTTGGCCTTCTCTAGTTCCAATAAAGCTGCTTCGCCATTAATCTGTTTCAGTTTGTTATTTTCCTTCTCGAGATCAGCGATAACCATGCGAGAACTCGCCAACTCATTGCCCATGGCCGTATATTTGGCTGCTGTCTGCTGCTGCAACTCTGATGCTGTTTTCACACCAATTTCCAACTCGGCAATGGCGCGTCTGCACTCTTTGTTGTGGGCATCCAATGCATCGTACTTCTCCTTAATCGACTGCATTTGAGTGGCATGTGTGTTGTGCGCCACCTCAAACTCCCTCTGCATATCCTCTTTGGTTTTTTGTAGCGTAGCCGCGTTTTCCACCGTAATGTCTTGTTTATAGCTTTCCAAAAGCCCATCAAACCGGGTAGACGCCTCGTCCAACGCCGTCTGGAGATCCTTGTTGTATTTCACGCGAAGCAGCTCCACTTCCTTGCTCTGGGCCCCTTTAATCTCGCCCATGATTTTGTCATTATTTACGATCAATGCGTCCTTTTTAGAGAGTAGCTTTGACAAGTCAGCCACATTCTGCTCTAATTCCTGCACTCGTGCTGTTTGCTTAACCCTGTCTGCAGTCGCATTCATCGACAACTGATCATAATTAGACAATTTCACCGTAAGATCACCAATCGCATTCTCGTATTCCTGTTGTCCCATCATCAAAGTTGAATGTATAAATATGGTTATGTAAGTAAGTAAACAATGTACTAATTAAGCTATATATATACTAATTTTCCCAATTGGGTATAATTTACATTGCACTTTGCCTTCAAGGCCTCCACCATAGGCTTGAGTTTCATGAGTTCATTGGTTTTTTCGGTCAGCTCCTTGTCGGTTTTAATGGCTTTGCTTTTCTCGGTGCTGAGCAGGTCCGTGACCAAATGGTGCTCGGCCTTGATTTCTTGAAAATTCTTTTCAGACTCTATCAGACTCCGTTTAAACTCATCATTGTCCTGCTTAAGATTGTCAATCTGTCCATTGGCATTCCGTTCAAAATCGGCCAGTCTCTTTTCAAGTTCCTTTTTTTCTTGAAACGCACGATTATGCTGTGCCTCCATTTCGCGCACTCGGTTGATGTACCGGTTTAACCGTGCAGAAACATCCTGGATGTTCCTTTTAAGAGGCGTCGAAATAGCCTTATCGTCTCCTTCTTTACTATGGAACGCCAGCGAGGATTTAATGTTTTCAAACATGGTGTAATGAAATTTATTTAACCGCTTTAAATATAATAAATTACTTTGTTTTTTTATAATTGTGGAAAATAAAAATCAACATTTAAATCAAATAGAATCTTCTAATGGTTTATTAATGTTAAATAATGTGTCCATGAATGAGTCGCTTGTGTTTGTCTCCTTTTTTTCATATTTGGGCGTCACAATACCAGAAGGAAGAGTATTTACACTAATATTCAAACCCGTACCACCACCACTCTTCTTTTTCTTCTTCTTTCTCTTTTTTACGGCTGAGGATGATTGGGCTAGTTCAAATATATCCATTGACAGACTCTTTTGAGACGCATGTGGTGTGGTGATCGTCACCTTCGAGTCGTTATCATAATCAAATTCATCTTGTTCCCTGATCGATAAATCACCTCCTCGTAAAGCTGCTGCTGTTTTTTTTCTTTTTATATTATTACTAGACAACTGGGCCCGTCGTTCCTCATCAGTCACATACTCAGCATATTTCTTACTTACAAATTCCCCAACATTATCATTATTATCATCTACATCTTCATCTGCCTTCGATGGATACCCAATCAATTTGTTCAATAGCTTATTTGTCGGCTTTGATCGGTTAGCATCTACTCTAACTGGTGGCGTATAAATTGCACCAAGCCCAAGTCTAATAATATCGACGAGCCACGTGATTAAAAAATGGTTATTATTTTTTAAAAAAAGTATTATCACACACCATTATCAACAATACCATGCTCCCTCGCACTAATCATATATATTATATTATAATCTACCTAGTTGGCCTGCTTGGAACGAATTCCGCTTTTATATGGGCTGACTCGGGTTGAATCGATGATTCTATTCCGAGCCAAGAATCAACTACTGAATCCAAATCAAAATTTCGTTCCATCTGCCCCAGCCAATTGTTATTGACTTGGGTTATAATATAGCATAGTAATAAATAAAATTATCTTTATGATCGAAGCAACTTAATCAATAGTAATTAAGCGAACTCGTTTGGTATTAAAAAAAGTTAACATTAAGCCTAGTTATGATTTCATTGAATAGGGTCGAGTATGATCCACCGGGAAAGATCGTAGATATTGCCTTTAATAATAATAGTGTGTTTATTGCATTGACAGATATGACAATCGCATGGATAGATCTGATGAATCCAACAAAAATAAATAATCTACCAATTCCTGTTTTACAAAATATGTCGATTAATAATAAAATTGGTAGCACACCCGTGAGCATTTGTATCCATAGGATCTACTCAGACAAGCTGGCACGCATGGTTGTGGTATCCTTGACAGATGGGCGCAACTGGTTTATTGACACAAGCACATACTCGTTTTGTTTGTTTTATTCAGGGTCGCCCATAGAGAGCATAGAATTTATAGATATTCAGCACTTGGCGTCTAATATATGCCTTATTCTAGGAGGTACTGTTGAGGGAACAATCTTTGAACTCAATATCGATGTAACTCAGCTCAAACCAAGTACTAGCGCCAATAAGTCGAGCTCGAAAACATCCCGCAACGATAACTTTACATACACTTCAATCAAATCGACCCTATTTAATTCCAGGAAAAGGCCAGAGTACGAAGTTAAGGAAGTGATTGTTCATTTTTCAGTGAAAGACCAGGATAATTCAGCAATTTCAAGTATTAAAGCTTACCACTTAGACGAGACTGGTAACATGGTAGTAATGTTTTGCATGGCTGCAAGACTATATGAGTTTATCGGCCGAATTACACCTACATGTTTAAAGCAAGGCTTATTGCATGACTTGTTTAGAGTATATTCAGAGACACCCACCTTTCAAGAAATTCCTGGCCGGTCTAGTAATTCTACGCTCGCTATCTATTGTTCCAAGCGACCGTTGCCAAATAATAATAGTATTCATGGGATGGATAGTGAGGATAGTAAGAGCAATATTCAGCACCCTTACTTGAATAGGCCTAAACGGTTTTCTTGGCTTGCAGGAGACGGCATATTACACGGCCGAGTCAATATATCCCCAAATAGTCATAAACAGGCGTTTGAGACGACCCGTGAAGATATTAAATACTTTCGACCGGAGCCAGTTAGCGAAGCCAAAAATAAACCAGCCGTGATTAAGTCGATTCTCATGACAAAGTACTTTATATTATACCTTTATGGCGGGAATATGGGATGCTATAACACGCTTACTGATACTCTTGCCTTTGAAGTAACAATTGAACAAAATATATATAATGCCCTGATCGGGTTTCGGGCAGATGAATTAGCGCATACTAAATGGGTATTCAGTGCAAGCAGTATTTACGAGATTGCAATGATGGATGAGTACTACCACGTCTGGTCGTACTACTTAAATCAAGGTTTATACAAAAAGGCTGAAAAATACGCCTTAGGTCGAGCATATTGTCTTGGTAAGATATACTATAAAAAGGCCCAGCATTTGATGACACAGGGGTATTGCCTCGAAGCCGCTAATTATTACTATCTTTCCCAATGCCCACTACACCTAGCCATAACGAGTCTGGCTAAGGGGGCATCTAAATCGGTCGACCCATTATGCGAGTACCTAGAAAAAGTGATTAAAGATCACGAGTTAATATTATCAGATACTAGCGATAGTTTATTTCTGTACTATGTGTCGCTATTTATTACCGAGAAGAGAGGGGGAATTGGGTACTTAGAGTGGGAGAATAGTAATTACTACTCATTTATTACCTATTATCTGGCTTCTAGAAACTCGTTGCAATTAAATGGTAACGTGTACGCCATGTTTCGCACGTGTAATGCATTAGAGTATTTATACACTATTGACACCTATTTAGAATCGCAGTTTGCCTTATTGTGTGCCAATGCCAGTTTGAAGCAGCATTACTCGCCACTTATAACAATGATCTTTAAGAAAATCCATGTTTATCCCGGCCAACCCTACTTTTATCAGTATGCAAAAGAAATATTAGAATTCGACCCGGCCAAGGTCATTGATTTACTCTGTTCAATAGAATTAAAAAATAACAATATTCGGGAATGGATTAGCCTTAACCGCATAGGAGAAGAAGCCTTGCTAATAAAAAGTGTCACTAATCTAGCCAACGCAACCGAGTTAAGTAAGAACAAGTTTGTGGAATTGGCGCTAAAGAAATCGGATGTCGGCATGGTGTTGGTAATGGGGTTAGTTTATTTAGCCAATTCCGGAATAGATTTGTATGAAGATCGGGTACTGGCCATATTAAATGATGAACCTATGGGGGTGGTCACTTCTGAAAGTATTATTAAGCAGTTACGGCGATCTAATTCAAGCGCAGTATTTTTAATGTTGGCCTGGTGTGTATCTCAGGACGACTTTTTAGAACACATCGCTACTTATTATGAATCGACGTTTTATGCGCCTTTATTGACATTACATTATTTTGCAACGAACAAACTTGTTGCTTGTTTTATTTCTCATACCAAAAGCAAACCCTACCAAACCGGGAGTGAATTTACAACTAAATTGTTTACCGATATTATTGCACAAACTAGTTGCAAATTAACATCAGGTGTGTTGGCCCATATCTACTTTAAACATTTGCTAGCTTCTCCAATATGTAGTGCCAAAACTATTATACCTCAACTCAAGTCGTTGACGATGATTAGATGGGACGAAATTATTCATTACTTAAACCCGAGATCTACCGTGTTTGGCGATTTCAAGCAGTTCACATTGGAATTGTTAAAGGACCAACAGCACAAGATTAAGAGCCAGCGCGAACACATTGCAAATATATTAGACATTTCAGCAAATATCGAACTGGAGACCGAACGTAGATTGTCTACTAATTTAACGACGATAAGTAAAGTTAACAGCCATCATCAGTGCCGGGTATGCAGCAGGGATATATCTGAAAATCAGCCGTGTGTCATAGCCTTCGAGTGCGGCCACTTGTTTCACGAGCCGTGTGTATTAGCTGGTAAGATTAATAGCCACGTATTCCGTGAAACGCTTGGGCTCGATGAAAATCGAATGGTCTATTTGTCAACCCTCGTTGATCAAAATAAGGCCCAAGAGTACAAGGGTTTGCGCGATCTGGTCAAGGCATTATTTGAGTTTAACATTAACACCGATGATCTTGATAACAACCAAAATGATAAACAAATGGACAGTGCTATAATTAGCCTTACAGAAGTAATAGACGATGCCATATTATCAGAATGCCTAACATGTGGTAAGGAGTCAATTAACAATATTAACCATTTCTTTTATATTCCCGAATGTATCCTTGAATAATTATTAAAAGGGGTTGGAGATACGGCTAAATGTACAATTAAGGCGTTCTTTTAAACAATTTTATTATGTTTGGCGAATTTTAAGTCATGAATCATGATTTCCATGTCTTGCATGTTGTCTCTAATCCTGTTCTCCTTGATATCGAGCATGGTAGACTTCCTTTGTAACAATGTGACTTTGTTGTCAATAAAGTTTATCCCGTCAGCATGTGACATTGGCAGATGAAACCCATACCCTACATTGATAAAGATGGTCTGTGGATCATCGACAATGGCCTTCATGAAAAAACTGCATCCAATATCAACCTTCGTCTCCAGCTTTTCGAGGCTACTAATACTTACCAAGTTGTTTTTAAGATCGTAAAACTCTTGGATATCTTCATCAACCTGGTGCATATAAATGATAAGTGTAAGTATGAAAAGGGTATAATAGCAATTTATTTTGCACGCGTTTATCATGAAGAACTGTCCGACATACCTCCTTTTTCGCGTCAATGACAGCGCCTAGATGCTGAACAAGATTAATGTTCAGAAAATCCTGGAACTCGCTGATCTTGTCGTCTGATATTTCTTGAATATCGCCGGCAAGTTTGCTGTTCATTTATGGTTGATTGTTTATCAAGGTTGCTTCAGGTAATTATAAAATTAAATAGTAGTTAATATTATTTAAACCACGATATAATAAATTCTCTGATGATTTTATCAGAAAGGCTATATAATAAAATCAATCTTAAGCGATTGTTGAACACGGGTGCAATTAATATGGGGGTTAATACGGCGATTCTTCGTAATTTATATCCGATTGGACACTCAAATGCAATTAAAACGGCCCCAAAATTAACGGACATGGAAGCGCTCAAACAAAAATTTGGAATAAAAACAGCGGGCGATTATATTGCGAAAGAGCACGAGTCTAATGCACACAACTACCACCCTATTCCCTGTGTCTTGTCGCATGGGTCCGGTATCCATCTCTGGGATGTAAATGGCCGGCGGTATGTTGATTACTTGAGTGCCTATTCGTCGGTTAACCAGGGCCACTGTCACCCCCGGATGGTAGCTGCAATGCAGGAACAGTGTTCGAAGCTGACGCTGACATCACGCGCATTCCACAACGAGCACTTGGCGGTGTTTTCGGCGTATATTTGCGACTTGTTCCAGTATGACAAAGTGCTTCCAATGAACTCGGGGGTCGAAGCAGGCGAGACGTCGATTAAACTGGCGCGCAAATGGGCGTACTTGACTAAAAAAGTCCCACAGAATGAAGCCGTTATTGTGTTTGCAAAAGGAAACTTTTGGGGGCGTAGTATTGCAGCCGTATCGAGCTCAACGGACCCAGCCTGCTACACCGACTTTGGACCGTTTACGCCCGGCTTCACACTCGTTCCGTACGATGATGTGCCAGCAATAAAGACACTCTTCGAACGCGATGGCGACCGCATTGCTGCCTTTTATATAGAGCCGATCCAAGGGGAGGCTGGTGTACGCGTGCCAAGTGCTACGTATTTTACGCAGGTCCGCGAGCTGTGTGATAAGCACAACATTCTCCTGATTGCAGATGAGATCCAGACGGGACTGGGACGGGCTGGCAAGATGGTCTGTACGGAGAACTATGGTGTGCGTGCAGACATCATTGTCCTAGGAAAGGCGCTTTCGGGTGGAATGATGCCAGTCTCAGCCGTGCTTTGTGACAACCACATTATGGAACTGCTCAAGCCAGGCCAACACGGATCAACCTACGGCGGAAACCCACTCGGATGCAGACTCGCCATCGAAGCCTTGCAGATCATACAGGACGAACGCCTTTGTGACAATGCCATCAACATGGGCAATCTCTTCAGAACCAGACTTGCCAACGAGTTGAAGGACCATCCAGCCGTCCAGTCAGTACGCGGCATGGGACTGCTCAATGCTATTGTATGCGACAGCAATGCCACCATCCCCATGTCTTCCCAATCTACCTACGCACTCGAACTATGCATGCGCCTGATGGACAATGGCATACTTGCTAAACCCACACAAAACCACATCATCAGATTCGCCCCACCACTCGTCATCAACGAACAGCAAATGAACGACTCCATCGACACCATCATCGATACATTCAACAGCTCCATCTAATAATCATACCGAATATAGTTATTATTAATAAACTATTGCTTTGCCACGGTTCAAATAAAACAATTTCGTAAAATCCAACATATTAAATTGATTGAAGGCAATAGCACCATCCAATATCGTTTATGTGGCTAGAGTACATATTTCTTTCTTAACATGTGCGAGTATTGTGATTACCTTTTCCACAATTTCCTCCCATCGATCCCTAATTTTTGGTACCATTATGGATCAATGATGGGAGAAGCTGGATTATTCTAACACCAGAGAGCTTCTTAAACAGGACATATAGCTCATTTGATTGTATCACTGTAAATGGATTGTTGTAAAGATTTTATTATAAATGGACATCCTTAAGCTTAGAATTCTCTCATCATTAACATAATTGGGTAGCGTATGGTGGCATGGCAGCTCAAAGGATGCGGTTAACAAGTCTATACAAGCAGTGTCTACTTTTGTAATAGCTTAACTGATCAACTAGTTTGTAAAGCAAACAATATTATCTAGTGCCAAAATTACTTTAAACATATCTAGCTTATATATGTGGGAAATGGTGATTATAACCGCCCCTACCGATTAATTTAAGTCAGCAATTATTGCTGTGAGTTACTAAGATTCCTTTTAATAATCCAGCAATTTCCTCCACGCCCTTACAAACCTTAATTACATTCTACCCATGCTTTACGAACATAATCGAAATCATCACTTCGGTGCCGGGCGCAGAACCAAATACAACCTGCAACAAATATTTTATGTTGTACTGCCTGCTAAAGCTTGCCAGTCTTTGGGGAAATCTTGGAACACTTCTTTACCGCGTTCATTAATGCCCCTTGCAATCACTTGCTTTTACTTCCGGAAGAAGAAGTTTTCAAAGCTCATGTGGAACTATTTCACTAAATCGTCTGTTTCCTTCTTTCAGTTTATCAGTCAGCACTTGCAAAGGACTTCTGCCATATAATAGGGGGTAATCTTATCCTCATTGCTGCGCTTAATTTATAGAATTCTTCTACTATGTTCGCAAATTATTGTGTTCAGAGAGTAATTCTTGCTATTTGCAAACATTGTTGGTGCTAATTCCTTGGAAGACACATATTTATTATGAATGTTAAGTCACCATTATAGTTAACTGACTATCGTAAAAATAAAAAGGTAAAAAGAGCGTTAAAATAGCTTTTTCCCACACTCGTATTAACAATATACTTTTTTATTTTATTGGAAATCCACTGTATTAAATTTAAGATTTGTTAGAAAGCTTTGAATATTTCGTAGTAGGGGTCTGCTAGTTCTGGTTCGTTGCGCCAGTGGAGCGGTTCTTCGTCGTAGCGGTCGAAGTTAGAGTCGTCTCCGTCGTGTTTTACGGTGGGGATGTATGGCGATTTGACGGACTTTGAGTAGAGGGCGTCCCAGTCGGTGTTTTTAAAGTAGATGTGGTTGCGGATATCCAAAGTCTTGTTTTTCATATTGCCCAAGCGGTGCGTCAGATCAGAGGTCATGAAGTTCGACATTATCAGTTTTTCTTCGGGCTTGAAGTGGGAGGGAAATGCCAGTCGGCCCTCGACGATCTTCTTGTACATTTCCATTTGGTTGTTGTCGTAGAACGGAGCATGTCCCGACCGCATTTCATAGAGCAGTACCCCCACCGCCCACCAATCGACTGCGTGCGAGTACCCCTTGGAAAGAATAATCTCTGGCGCCAGATACTCGGGCGTTCCGCACAAGGTCCAGGTCCGTTCAGGCACTCGTTTGGCGAATCCAAAGTCCGTTATTTTGACATGGCCCTGTGAATCAATCAACAGATTTTCCGGCTTCAGATCCCGATATACAATATCCAAATTGTGCAGATACTCCAGCGCAAGGACAACCTCCCCAGTAAAGTGCTTTGCAATCTCAAAACTAAAGAACTTGTTGCGGTGGATGTGGGTAAACATCTCGCCACCATTGATATACTCCAGCACAAAATACAAGGACCGCTTGTCTTGGAACACACAGTCCATCGAGATCAAAAACGGACACGTAATGCAACTTAGAATATTCTTTTCGTTCGCGGTATGCTCAATCTGTTTCAGTTTCACTATGATCTCCTTTTTGATAATCTTCAGCGCATAATATTTGTTCCCCCCACTTTCGCTGCTGCTTGTGATTGACGAAATGGTGCTATTGTCCAATGCCGAGATGGATCCGGACTTAGGTCGATTCGTCTCGTTTAAAGTGTTGCCGCTATGCCCGTACTTGTCCTGGACTAGGATGACCCGTCCAAACGACCCTGTGCCCAGTGTTCGGAAGTAGTTGTAGTCCAATAGAGTCTTTGTGCAATTAGCCGCTGACTTCGATGCCACATTAGCCATTCTCTCTTCAAATTCCTTGCGCTGATTACTTTTAAGTTCATCCACTTCCGTCTGTCCAGCCAGTGGCCCATCATTGGCCGAACCATTCGCACTATTATTAACACCAGACGTAGTGGACCCTGACTTAGACACATTCGAACTGGCGGCACCATCATTTTTGCCGATTGCTTTACAATCCTCTTTTACAGCCCCATTATTCCCCATATCTTGGGTATTCTGAGCCTGACTCTGCCCATGTGTACCTGACTGCCCCGTCATAATCGGAGTATATTTCTCATTGACCGTCTTCCAATCACTGATAATCTCTTCAGCTTTCTCGGCCTCGGCTATCACAAGAAATTTCTTCGGGTCTTCCTGCGACTTTGCTAAAATTTGGTACTTTCCCTTTCCTAGCGCAGTCTTAATTTTCCCCAACAACCCCGACTTCTCTGTACCCACTAATTTAAAATGTTCGTTTTCGTACGTAATCCCATTTTTCACCAAAACCTGTGTAGTTGTGTATTGTATATATAAATCCCATTAATTTTCTTAAAAATACCCTATTCTCATATACAAAATCGCAGTCTAGCAAAAAGTATTTACATCAGATGAAAATGCAAGTCAAAAAAATTACAAACTGTAATAAGTTGTTGACAAAAATAAAAAAGAAAAAAAATAAGTGTTATACTTTATATTATCTAGTCAAAATCAATGCACAGACATTAGGTGTAGAATATTCGGCCAACACGCTCACACTATCGGGTAGGTAGTCTTTTATATTGTAGTAATATGGTACCTTTTTGCTCGCCCTGGACGGATCCTCTGTGTGCGTTTTTAGTAAGGCCATGAAAATAAATAAATTGATTAATAAATACAATCTAAGTTATGTCCAAGTCATTACCCTTAGTTAAGACAATTATTCTATTGCCCATTATGAACCCACCAAGTAGCGGCAATGACGCTTGCCTTCGTATCTGTATTGTGGGTGCGGGCGGTGTTGGAAAATCATGTGTCACTCTCAGATTTCTGAAGGATAAATTCGTTGATGTAAGTATATAAGCCCAACCCCTACTTCATGCTTATTCTTGTAGGGCGTTATGCCATTTCTTACTTGTATTTTACTTTTTTAAAATATATATTTTTTTGCACATTACTTATTCTGAGATTATACCGAGTAATATTCGTGCACAACACATTGTATGCACCCTCTATATTCTTTATTAACTATATTATTTGCAGTATTATGACCCGACGATAGAGGAAGGGTACCGCAAGACATTGATGGTAGATGGATTTGAGTATAATATAGAGATAGTGGACACTGCTGGGCAGGAAGAATTTTCGTCGTTTCGGGACAATGCGCTTGATTTTGGCCATGGATTTATTCTAGTGCTTGCGCTGAACTCGACATCGAGTTGGGAAGAGCTAGCGGAGCTGCACGAGAAGATTAAGCGCATTAAGAACGTGGAGCGGGTCCCCTGTGTGATCTTGGCAAATAAATGCGACGTGGTCGACGAGATTCTGGTGTCTATGGATAGTGTCCGCGACTATGCCAAGTCCTTTGAGATCCCGACCTTTGAGGTCAGTGCCAAAACGGGGTACAACATCAACCTTGGGTTCCATGAAATCATCCGCCAAATCATAATTATAAACCCAGCCATCGTAGCCCGCAGAGACCTCACCAGTGGTGGTATCAGTCAAGCAGCAGCATCAACAACAGCAGCATCCTCTAAAAAGGACGATGAGGCAACTAACAACAAAAAGAATTCCCCCAAGGAGTCATCATGCTGTATTTTACTATAAACAAGTACTAATAATCAGATAATTAAATAATTATTGCTTTAGTAATAAGATGGTGGTGTAAATGACAACTTTAAGGCATATTAAACTGTATTTGTACAATAATGCCTAAATTAACGGATTTTTTGCCGGTTCATACTTATACGCCCAACAAAGGTCCACTGTAGATTACTCTGTGGTTTATTCTACTTTTTAGCTAATGCAAGTCTAGTGTTGACGGTTTGCCAGTTGATGATTTGCCATACTTCATTTAGGAAGGATGGGCGAAGGTTTTTGTACTGGTACCAGTATGCGTGTTCCCAGACATCAACAGTGAGCAGTGGGGTAAGACCAGTCGCAGCTTGGAGAAGATCCTGGTTAGCAGTTGTCGCAATTTTAACGTCTTTGGTCACTTTGTCGAATCCAAGCCAACCCCAGCCAGACCCTTGAACGGCAGCCGTCTTAACATTAAACTCTTTTTGGAAAGCATCGAGCGACCCCCATTTGCCCTCGATAATGTCTTTAATTTCCCCAGAGAATTCGGTTTCAGGCGAGCCAACAGGCGCTAAATTGTCCCAAAACAAACTGTGGTTAATATGCCCCCCGCCATTAAACTGAATCGCGTTCTGCAACGAAATCTGACCGCTAAGATCATTTTCAGCAAGCGCTTTATCGAATTTCTCTAGTGCAGCATTCAAATTATTCACATACGCAGCATGGTGCTTTCCATGGTGGACCTCCATGATCTCCTTCACAAGAACTAGAATAATGAACATGCATGAATAGATTGGGTAAATATATTTCGCCGTAATTAATATACTAAGATGTAGTAATGAATTATTTTTAAACCCATCAAACAATCAACAAATAAAGATTAAAAATATAATTTTAAAAAATAAATTAATTGTATTCGTGCCAGATTTGCACTTAATTGGGATTAAATAAGATGATCGGTTAATTGATTAAATTTACCTGGTTCAAGCCCACTGTACCCGTATTTTAATTCAGGGAGCTTGTGTGTTTGGAAAAAGCGGGCCGTGTTTGTTTTTAAGGAGCGGATTGTTAGTCTTGCAAGCATATTAGTCAGAATGATTGAAAAGGAAGATGATTATGGCAGGTTCCGCGTGTTTTCTGATGAGGAATTGGTTGAATTGCGGGATTTATTGTTGAATCATTATGAAACTAATCAGCGCGTGCTTCCCTGGCGGTTCCCAAATACAACCAGCGGTACCCAATTTGACACCGAATGTAGCTGCATTAAGGACACCAAAGGTTATTGTAATTGCAGCATGAGGTATAACAAGATAGATCGTGGGTATTGTGTGTGGATTTCCGAGATTATGCTGCAGCAGACGCAGGTGGCAACAGTCATCCCGTATTTCCACCGCTGGATGGCTGTGTTTCCAACGATTGAGAGTGTTGCGAGTGCGTCGGAAGATGCCGTGTATAGTTTATGGACCGGCTTGGGATACTACTCGCGTGCAAGACGGATCTGGGAAACTGCGAAATCATTAACCACTGCGAATAAAGGGATACCGGTGGATCCGGTTGATATTGAACGGTCGATGAGTGGAGTAGGCCGGTATACATCCGCGGCAATCGCATCCATTGCGTATAACCAGCCGGTGGCGACTGTTGATGGCAACATATTTAGAATATATTCGCGCCTGCGTGCCATTGGCCAAGATATTACACTGAAGAGAACCGTCGATGCAATTTGGAAGCTTGCTCAGTCGGCTGTCGATAAAAACTACCCAGGAGACCATAACCAGGCACTTATGGATATTGGTGCCACCATTTGTACCCCTAAACAGCCCAACTGTACAGAGTGCCCATTGTCGTCACTTTGCATGGCATACAAGGAGTCAACCCAAGGTAATACCTCATTAAAAGAGCAAAGTGTATTTGCAAAATACCCATTTAAGCCACCAAAGAAGAAATCAAGAGAAGAAGACGTGCTTGTACTACTCATCCATCATATTCCTACAAACGCCTTTCTACTCACAAAACGGCCTAAAGAGGGATTGCTGGCGAACATGTCGGAGTTTGTCTGCACGGAAAATGATGTTTTACTCACTACTCATCAAGACCGACAAATAAACCATGCCTCCAAAAATGAGATCTTTAGATCGCAATTAAACGCTATTCTGAACTTGACAAGCCAATACATCGCAGAAAATATTAAAATCATAGAAGTGGGGATCGTAAAACATGTCTTTAGCCATATTAACTGCCGCTATCATGTCAATTACACCGCTATTAATGGAATATCCGAATCACACATGGTAGATTCTAAATATTCCTGGGTGAAGCATGATGATTTAAAAACCCATAGACTGTCGACTGGAATGCAAAAGGCGCTTGAAAGGACACTTCAAATGATCAATGAAAATACCAAAGTAACTGGCACAAAGCGACAAAAAACAATAACAAGCTACCTTTAATCCTGCTTAACGCGAATACTCTTTCGATAAACATACATTTGTATAATTTTCCTAATAATAAAACAATTTGTAGCAAAAAAAAGAAGTCCAGCGATGTAAATATAAGCGAATGTGTTTTTCCCCTGAAATTCGAGGAGGTATGCAAATAACAGCCAGAGTCCCTGTGCGGCAAACCAGAGAATAGCAAGAAATAACAGTAGGACACAATCGCCTTTAGACTGAGCTATTGATGGAAGCACCAATGGAAGCAGTGTCAGGTACCATACAAAGTACTGCGAAGTAACTACTTTGTTGAACGTCACAAAGATAAATGTTTGGATGAATGCGGCAAAGTAAATATCGTATCTGAACTTATATCCCGCATACAAGGTTAGTATAATCTGGGGCGATGATATTAATATCCGCGAGATAAGCTGCAAAATCGTTGCATGTAAGCTACTTGAACTTGTATCGCACCTTCCTTCGGGCGCACATTTATGTTGGAGTAACAACAGATAATAATATGGTGAAAAATTGTGCCGAATATCCCTGCGAACAAAATGGTACACAAACGCTTCATCAATGTACACCGTTCCATACAATACATACATTGAGCCCGTCAAGAGTGTAAACGAGCATAAAGTCGCGCCTATAGCGAGCAGTTGATTCTTATTAGGGAGCAATAGCCGAGTAGTAGTGGTAGCTAATGACAGATACAAAGGAAGCGCATAAATGATCGGGTACAATTTCAGGTGTATGGCGGTTCCGAAGACAATTCCTGCCATAATTGGTGCGTTTAAATTAGTTAAATAAAGCGTCAATAATACGAGAACAGACATCACTGGTTCGCCCGATCCCCGTGTTGAAATTGCAAAAACAAGCGGATTGAAAAGCCACAACATCGCACACATCATGGGCACCGTCAATATCCGTGTTTCCTTGCTACTTCTTACGTCGTTTCGGCCGACCATAACATAAATAAGTAGGCCACATAACATATCGGCCGTGATAAACACCATTTTGCCAAAGTTGTGTGTCAAGACATGGTTTAATACTAGCATGTACGCCCACAATGGACTGTACCGGTATGTTGTTCGATCAAACGGCGACCCTCCCTAATTGTAATAGCGTTTACAAAAGGTATTAAATAAACTTTTTAACACACAACGACTCGGATTGCCGCGAGAATATACACTCTAATTAAATTTATATAAAAATACACTTACTTGGTGTATAAATTGAGCGGCGTCAGAGAGGACTAGGTAATCAACGTCTGTGTATTTTACATTGCTGTGTTTGTCAACATAGTCCCCATAAATTAAAAGTATAAAACGAATGAGGAATGCAAGTAAAAACACACTCCCTAATACCCGCTTTTGTGGTAATTTCATGGTAATTAAATTAATATTAGTAATTTTAGGTGACCATGTTGTTGAAAATGTCTCGACCCCTTTTTAAAAGCGTAATTTCGGCGGGTAATAGGAAGTCTGATGATGTTATAGTATCATTTAGCACGCCAAAGATTGTGGCTGTGTCTCGATTTATGGCGCCAGTTGCAGTGATCATAAGTTGCATCATGTCCAGTTCATATTTAAGCTGGAAATTACCAAAACCAACTGAAGTATCTGCATTTCAACCCCAGGAATCGGAAGAATCAAGTATAAAAATCGAGAAATTTACGGATTTGCTAGATTGTGTGGTGGATAATGGGCTGAGTGTGGCGATGCAGCGTGAATGGGAGCCGTTTTGTAAGCAGCAAATGTGGAATGCGCTCATGAGTGTCGGTGTAAGCATTGTGTATGCTGGCGGAATGATGTATTTAGGGTCTAAATACATTAATCAAGTAATAATCACGCCCAACAAGTCGGTTTATTTGGCCCAAATGCGTGTTTTTGGCCAATCTAAGATTCTTGGCCCGTTTCCTATAACCTCTCTCACATGGACTCCAATAAGGGACAAACTAAACAAGGTATCTGACATAACCGTACAATTAGCCGAACTTGGCAACAAAAAGCTACTTGTCGAACTAGGCGACAACAGCAAACAGAAAATTATCGTACTCAGAAGGTATTGGCGCACTGTATAACAACGGCAACTCATTAATGTATATATTATTTTGAAAAATGTATAATAAAGGAATGGAATGGAATAAAATTGTATTTTATTTTGGTACATTGGTGGAAGTTGAGTGACTGGCGAAGATGCTTAAATAGAAAAGTGCCTTCGCATCGAGTTGTTTGGCACTCTTTTGAAACCAAAAGTATGATTTGGTCATTGACTTGTGTGTTCCGTGGCCGTAGTAGTAGCACAATGCAAGTGCGGTTTGTGCTTGTGCCAACCCTGAGTAAGCAGCAGTACTCAATAATTGCAGGGCTGTGTTCAGTGATCGTGAACAATTGAGTGTCCCGTTTTTGTAGTGCAACGCTAGATTGTATAGGGATTGCGGATGATTCAGTTCGCTTGCTTTTAATAAATACACCAATGCTTTGCGAGCATCCTTTGCATGGCCGATTCCCGATTTATAGCACAAGTACAAATTGAATAGCGAATCGCCACTGGCCGCTCGTTCCTCATTCGGCGATATAGATAGCATCGATGCTTCTTGAAGCAATTGGACCATCGTGGTCTCTAATTTAGGATCCGGAGACTCGATTGTTCGGTCACGCAGCATCATTGCGAGCCGATTCTCGACTTTTATTGTAGATAATTGCAGGTCAGTTTCCAAATAAACCAACTCAGGTTTAAGATAAAACATGGGGTCGTATTCGAGTTGCGAAATGCCGCTACTTTCTGGGATCAATTTCGGATTTACACTGAAAGTAGTATTACTAATACTAAAAGCAGACACAAGCTTGCTAGTGGTGGTAGATGGTGAAAACAATGGCACAGATAAGTGTCGTTCATGCCTTTTGAGAATGTTGTGTAAGGGTGTACCTGAACTTGGAACGGGCTTAAATTTTTGTATTGACTCGTCCTTTGCATTATTTGTTGTCACAATCGGGCTATTTGAATACAGTGCCGAGCTACCCGATTGGGCAAATGTTGGGACTGGGGAAATTTATTAAAAAATTAATATTAATAACTAATTGTCTGCTGAAATTAACTAATTCTACCCCTTTAAGGCGAATAACTAGACTAATAAGATTGTATATTTTAGATTATTTATTACCAGCATTTATTAAGTATAATAATTAGATGACCTACCCCCGAGCGATTTTAATCTAAAGAATCGATTGTTTTGCATTTTCAAGGTTAATAATGAATAATGTTTAAAACCCAACATTTAAGATCATAGTAGTAGTAGTAGTAGTAGTAGTAGAAGTAGTGGTATTTTAACGCAGTTATTAATGAAAAGTATAATCCACACGATCCAATCCAAAATCCATTCGTCCGGCACATCCTCATTAGAGGGCCCTGTTGATGCTAGCAAGAAATATAAGATGACATTATTAGTTCCGTTGTACGTAGATCCATGCGATAAAGGTATGTTGTGGTGGGTAAGAGCGTAATTTTTTCATATCTAATTTTTTTTTTTTCATAGACATCCAAGTAACACGTAATAATATCACAATTATCAAGTTTGGAAGCAATTTGAAACGGAGGCCGAGAAAAATGCTTCGGGGGTGGATATGATTGCGGTAATCAATCCAAATAGTGGGGTTGGTGCGGATAAGGAGGATTCGTATGTTGACGCAATTAATCGTCTCAAATCACTCCATGTCAAGGTGCTAGGTTACATATCAACCGGGTACGGAAGGCGTAAAGAACAAGAAATATACGACGAAGTCCAAAAGTACCAAAGTTGGTACCAAGTTGACGGTGTATTTTTTGATGAAGTGTCCAACGAAGTAAAAGACCTTAGCCATTATAAGAATGTGTGTGGAAACACAAATGGGCTGGCATGTACTGGAAAGCTGTTTATAGTACTGAATCTAGGGATTCCTGCCAAGACTGACGACTACTATTCACAGGCAGACATAGTTGTGACGTACGAGGACACACTCTGCTCGTTCCAATCGTTCCTCGAAGAAGACGGCAAATCACTCCCCGACAGTTCCAATAACAAGACTTCGATGTGTCTTCTCCTTCACACATGCCCTGCAAAACACTTAGACGAAGCCCTCGCTCTTGCCGCCAAACACGGGTTCAAGGCCATTTACATCACCGACCATATCATGGACAATCCATGGGACAAACTGCCCTCCTATTACCCCCAACTCATCGACAGACTAACTTAGATTAGCCATAAGGGATTACAAAATTTGCACTTTTATTGCAATAAAAAACTGGTGTTTGGTATTAATATAATGTAAAAAGCTCATGATATTAATTTTGATTTGTAAAAATATGGGAAAGGTGTCGAAGGATAAGCGAGACATTTATTACAGGAAAGCGAAAGAGGAAGGGTACCGAGCGCGAAGTGCGTATAAATTACTGCAGTTGGACGAAGAGTTTGGGCTGTTCCAGGGGGTGACACGCGCGGTAGATCTGTGTGCAGCACCCGGAAGTTGGTCGCAAGTCCTTTCACAGCGACTCATTAAAGAGAAACAGGGAAGATGACAAAGAGGTCAAGATAGTGGCCGTGGACTTGCAGGCTATGGCTGAGTTGGAGGGAGTTGTGCAGTTGCAGGGAGATATAACCAAAGTGGAGACGGCGCGTGGGATTATTAACCATTTTATGGGGAATTATGCAGACCTTGTCGTGTGTGACGGGGCCCCTGATGTGACGGGCCTTCACGACATGGACGAATATATCCAGGCGAACCTTTTGTTGGCTGCACTCAACATCACAACGCATGTATTGAAACCTGGTGGGACTTTCGTCGCAAAGGTGTTTCGTGGCAAAAATATTTGCCTATTGTATCACCAACTAAGTGTTTTTTTTGAATCTGTGCATTGTGCCAAACCGCGTAGCTCCAGAAACAGCAGCATAGAGGCGTTTGTTGTTTGCTTAAATTATAAGCCGCCCCATGACTACACGCCTTCGCTCACACAGCCACTTTTAGACTACCCCTACAACAACACCAACAACCAAATCACCGGCGACATCAATGAAAGGTTCATTGTGCCCTTTGTCGCGTGTGGAAGTCTAGCCGACTATGATGCCGATAAAACATACCCTACAGACGAACATTATATATACACACCGCCGGTCCAAACCCCAATAAACCCACCCTACCAAGACGCGATTAAAAAAAGAAAAACTAATAACAGCAATATAGATAATTGATTACAATAAATATAGATTTATTATGAATTTCCTTCAATTGCAAAAGTCGATTTTTTAGGCCATATCCTGTCCGAAGCCACTACAATTGTTCGCAAATCGGTCGATTGTTTTGTATAATGCCAGCGAACCAACACATTATTAGACCATTTATAGTGGGGGTGTGTGGGGGAACCGCGTCTGGCAAAACTACGGTCTGCGAGATACTTGTTAAGAACTTGGCAGCTTTTGGTGAGTTATTGAATTTATCTTTGTTTTTTTTGTGCAGATTAATGCTGTCCATGTTTTTTTTAGTGGATTCGTATAAGTGCCAAAAAGTATACATGTATTTAATTACGTTTTCTTCCCAGCAGCTCTCCTGCTCAATTTCCATTGAACTTGTTAATTCTGTGCAGTTGAGTAGTTAATCCAGTTTGTTGGTTATGGCATAATATTGTTTAGGCGATATTAAGATTGTGCACCAAGGTAATTTTTATAAGCATGTCGCAGACGGAGTGGATGTATCGACGTACAACTTTGACCATCCCGACGCATTGGATTATGAGTTGATGGTGGACACATTTGCATCACTGAAGGAAGGCCGGCCGACTCAGATTCCCGTGTACGATTTGAAGAACAGCAAGAGATTGTCGCGGTCGGAGATAATCCAACCATTCCGGGTGATTCTCTTAGAAGGGACGCTTGTGATGTACTCGAAGCAGCTTCGGGAGTTGATGGACCTGACGGTTTTTGTCGATTGCGACTCGGACACGCGGTTGTGCCGGCGGGTAACCAGAGACATGGAGGTCTATAATCGTGATTTGGTGGCCATTATCAACCAGTACATCTCGTATGTCAAGCCAGCCTTCGAAGACTTTGTCATGCCCTCGAAAAAGTACGCAGACATCATCATCCCACGCGGCGCTGAAAATACAATCGCCATCGAACTCATCGCACAGCACGTCCGCGATGTCTTATTCGAGGGCTACACCACCCACTCATTCGAGCTAAAGCACAAATACACCCCCACAAACTACCATTCTCTCATGTAATTAAACAATTATAGGTAGTATATAATCATTTTTGTAATCTCGGGGTAATAAGTGTACCCCCCTTTTGGCTTCAAAACCACACTTGCCTTACTATTTTTTGTGAAGCATAAAGAGTATTGAATAGAAGTCGATGCCATGTCTTATTCCGTAAATAAAACAATTTTTTAGCTATGTTAAGCTTGTTGGTAAATATTATCGCTCAACGGTTGTAGATCGAGTTTATACCCGGAGAATTCACCGGTCAACACATTGAGGAAGATTGTAAACTAAACCCGCTCATGCATACTTATCTCAGACAGCGTTAATAAATTTTGTTAACAGAATTTCAAAAAGAGGTGACTTATAAAACCTGCCTGTATTTATTAATTTTTATGGTGTTCTGTGATGTTGCTAATACTTGCGAGGTTGTTTGTTGCGTCTTCCGGACAGTATATCTGAGCCTATGGACCCCTTTTGCTTGTTCCGCTTTAGTCGTCTTATGATTCTTTCTCTTGCGCGGTTGTAGTTTTCAATGTCTGTGGCCGTAGAGACTTTGAGCGCAGGGGCCCAGCAGGCATCGAGGTCCTTGCGGAGGATATTGGCGCCTACGTCTTGGAGTGGGGACGGCTGGTACGAATACTCGAGAACGGCTTTTTTGAAAAAATAGATTTGCTCAAAAATAGCGTATGCGATTTCATTGGCGTACTCAGGCCCCAGGTTAAGGTCTCGACACACCGACTGCGAGAATTCAATTGGGCAGTTCTTTTCATTTTGCACGTCCCACTCAAACCGGTCGGTGAATTTATAGCTCCCCACAAGAATGCAAATGTCCACCAGTAGCAATACGGGTGTGCCCACTGCTGTGCCCACTGCTGTGCCCTGGGGCGTAGTTCCACTGTCGGCACTGCCTATATTAAGATTGCGGCGGTAGTGGTCACCTGCACACTCCGAGTAGTCGTCTATTTGCGTTTGGATGATGGCCTCAATAGGGTCTACTAGGGATGATGGAAGGTTGAGATCATTGCATAATATTTCGGCGTAGCTTCGCACCGAGACCTGGGTTTCGTACACGTTCCAGAGGATGTTTTCCTTCACTTTGTGGCCAAACTCGTCAATGTCAATCGCCACAGGGATCAGTTCTTCCTGGTACTCGTTCATCCGTTTTTCAGGATCCGAAAGTGCCATAAACGATGAAGCCAACGGATTGTACGGCCGAGGTCGGTCTATCCTATCCCCATTCGCCTTGGACTGCGCTGATGACGATGGGTCGTACCGCGAAAGATCCACCAGCATTGCCTGGTACAAGTCCGAGTAGTTGTGCATATACATGCTATTACTAGTACTGCTGTTACTACTCCGATTGCTATCATTTCTAGGCTGCACACAGTATAGCTGCGGGTCATTGTGGGACCCACCTATCAGCACACTGGCCATGGGGGTATAGGTATACTGCGTGTCGTTTCCATCGAGGATATTCTGGGCATCCTTAGTGTCTACAAGCGGCACGTACGAATTGGTTGTGTAGTTGTGGTCAAACAACTTGTCCATCTGCCGAAATGTGGCCGGCGTAATCTGTAAATTCGGGTACAATTTTTCCAAGGATCCAACAGGGACCCCCAGCAACTTCGCCACATCCGTCGCTATCGACTTCAAAGGCTCCCCTTTCTCAAACCGGATGCACCTCAGTCCACTCGCTTCCTCCATCATAAATTAAATTAAAATCGCCCCTACCAATGAATCAAAAAGGCGTTTGTTTGCTTGTGCTTGTGTAAATGATTTCGGTTAGTTATTAAAATAACTAAAATAAGTGGTCCAGGGGCGCAAACAATATTATTGCCAAGATGTACCTGATGGGGTATTTACAGAAATTATACACAAAATGATGACCCATCTTTATCTCAACCCATTATTAGAGTTATACACCCAATTACTTTTTTAACATCCTTGTTTGGTACATTCATAAATATACGAAATTAGGTGAAATTCGCATAAAGTCATTTTAAAAGTACTTTTAATTAGTAAATCAAGCAGTTAAATTGAAATGACAATTAACATGCCATCATCGATTAATATAATTATGGACGGATTGTTTGAAAAAAAGACTTAATTAATTGGTCCTTATGATTCATAAAATAAAAATGTTTAATACAAGCGCTAGGACTTTATTTATAAGGGCTTGTATCAAGGGGGTGCTTGTAATTTTAAAAACACGGTAGGTGTTAAGCTTTTGTTAAGTCCACATGAACAAATATTAGATGATATTAATAACCTCATGAAAAAATTATCCAACATAAAGATAGCCGGTAAGCTTAACAGGAAGACCCCCTTAGAGTCAATTACGAGAAATGAAGCCCGATGGTCGTCGACGTACAACATGCTAAAGCAATTTTGCGCCTTAGAGCCGTATATAGACAATTCAGAGGATACTATAAAAGTGTTTCTAATCTAGTCAACGGATAGAATTGATTATTACTTTAATTCAAGAATTTGGAATATTGTGAGCAAATTACTTAAATGCATCAAAGAGCCGAATTGAGTCTTTCTGACATTAGAACGCTTTATGATGCAATGTTAAAAGAATATCCAATAATAGCTGATTAGCCATTCGTAATAAATATCAACTTTAAAAGTGATAAATAAATATAAATCTACGCTTACGAAGGTGGAAAAGGATGTGATTTTCCGTTTAAAATCGAATCGGTAAATACAGATGATGGCGACGATGATAATAACAAATTTTCAGCTGAAGCTATGCTTTGTTAAAAAAATAAGCTTAAAGCGATGTGAAGTTAGTATGCTATTTAAAGTCACATTAATCCAGCTCTAAATGTATGCGGACGTCATGTTTTAACTGGTTATCGTAAATTATGGCCCCGTACACATTTGAGTTTATAATGTTACTACAATAAGATTGCTCCGACCCCTGATGGTGTAAGTGGTAATAATTACGATTTTTATTGTACTAGTATACTGATTGAGGAGTATTCAATGGACACGGTTAGGCAGATGCAGCCCAGTCCAAGTTAGCGTTGTTTGCATCGTTGGCCCATTCGTCTTCTTGGGACGTCATGGCGGCAGCGGTGTTGTTGTCTAGAGCACCTTCAAGCGCCTTTGATTCGGCAAGTGCGGCTTTCTTCTCGTCCTCTTCCTTCTCGATATCGGATTGGTCGCGGAAGAAGAAGAGATCAGGAACAATAGACCATTCTGCATCGCGTGCGACTTTACCCTTCATGCGAAGAACCTCACGGGCAAGAAACCACCACACTAGCCCGACAGAGTTCTTGTTCTTGGTGTTGCAGGGAATGGCAATGTCGACAAACTGGGGGTTGACATCCAGATCGCAGAGTGCAATGACTGGGATGTTGGCATAACTGGCCTCGCGGACAGCCTGGAAGTCGGCCAGCGGGTCGGTGACTACAATGAGACGAGGCTCGCGGAACGATGGGACAATCTTGTTGGTGAACGAACCCGGGGTGAAGCGCCCAGCCAACGGCGTGCTCCCTACCTGGATCGAAAACTTAAGCACCGACCGCTGCCCAGCTGGACGCGCCGAAATAACAATAATGTCCGCTGGGTTCT
>JAQFXY010000297.1:0-36991 GCA_034693865.1 Ceratophysella sigillata
TGACGGTGCCCATTTGACGGTGCCCAAATAGTCCGTGCCCAACTGACGGTGCCCATTTGACGGTGCCCATTTGACGCGCAATCGTACAAACAAAGCAATTTATTTTTTCAAAAGATCCAGGAGCTTCACGTCTGAAGTTCGTGTGAAGTTCACACGAACCGTAAAATGCAAAGGCAAGGCAGAATGAATTATGATTTGAATATTCATTGAAGATTTATTGGTAGCCGATTGATAGTTGATAGTTGATGTTTAGTTTAATCAGCAAGTTACAATTTGCAATTTGTGGTACTGTGCTGTCGCGTTTATGGTCTAGGAGGGGTCCTTTTATATTTTATTAACTGGCGTGGTTCATTATTGTAGATTATTCATTTCGCATTGATTATGACGAAGCAAGTAGGTACAACAAATGCATCTGTGTCGTGTCGTGTCCCTGGTCGCTTGCTTCTTTTCTATTTTCCACTTCCCTGTCACATGTTACATTCTTCCGTCCAGGATGTAAACGTTTTAAAACTTGTTAATTTTGAACAAAAAACTAAATTTGAGGACATAAACAGCTCAGGTTTTCAGCAGATGATTTGTTTAGTGGAGTACTTTTCACCAGTACTTATTGAGTGAAGAAATAAAATGTGCGCTCTTGAAATGAATAACGAACAAGATACAAGGCCGAAATCCTACTTTATTTATAATGCAAGCTGTATTATATCTGCAACCATACTTTGCAGCGTCGAAGTTCAATGAGAAGGTTGAATGCATTTTTGTATGTTGATTTCTTAGCTAGAATCCGAGGAGAATGTAAATTACAAATTGACATATCATATTCATTAGCATTTGGATTAGATAAAAAGTAAGAATTTGTGCGCTTCTACTGAACTTGTTTCTCTGGCGTTTTTTCAGATATGGAAGCACGGAATTTTCGATCGTATTACTATGAAAAAGTTGGTTTTCGGGTTGTTGAGGAGAAGAAGTCCTTGGAAATTCTGTTGAGCGAAAAACCAATTGACAAGATGAAACTCACGCATTTTGCTCTTCGGTTTCCAGTGCCAAATATGTACAGGAACACCTTGTATTGTATACTTCTGGGTAAGTAAGAAATGTGAGACTGGGTATTGGTTTCGTTATATTAAAAGCCTAAATATTTAAAATCTCGCACATTGCATTTTACCAAAAACTATTGATTAATTGTATCTTGTTCAATTTAGACGTTCTGCCGGTCTACCTTGATAAACACAAATATGTTAGTGAGCAGCGAAAGCAGCAATTTGAAGACCTAATTCACTGCCTGCGTTTACTTCAAGTCAATAATCACGAAATTCCAAAACCTCAACTTTACGCGTTTATGAGAGTTTTGGAAGCTGGAGATCTTAAGCTAAATTATCAACACCAGGTAACTGATACGTTAAACAATCTGTCCAGCATAATAAGTTGTTCACATAAACATTTACTAAATTCTCTGTTCACAGCTGACAAGTCGAGACAATCAAGTATATATGAGAATATGTGAAGCCTTGGTTAATATTGTGGAGTCCGAATCAGATGTGTTCTGGTTAGCGAAAAACTTTTTCCAAATATTGAAATCCTTCCGACCATATCTGCCTGCACTAGTCTGCTACACCGCCAAGGTTTTGATCCGAGAAGACGAAGAGCTTTATAAGTATGACATTCAATTCTTATGTTAGCTACATAGGTTAAAAGTTCCAACGCTGCGTCGTATTCTTAACCGTTTTAATTCCGATTTTCGCTGCGTCGATCAAGTTTTGCATATATTTCGATTTTAAAATGTTGCTAATTGGTTGAAATATTTTAAATTCAGCAGTCAATATTACCCGAATTCACAACAAAGGTTATGTCAAGGTAGTCCATACTAAGTATAATAATTAAATGATCTTGCAGCTACCTCGTGAGTCAACATATTTGGGAATTATTACCCTTACAAGAATGGTACGAGAAAGCCTTTGCCAACTTTTTACCTGGACTTGCCCTGCAGAAGTAAGTTTAGAATAAATACAAATGGGGGAAATGGAATTTTAGGTACTCACTTATTTTTCCTTGTTTCATTTGTTCAGAGTATGGGACAAAATCCTTGGTGGATCTTCAATGATTATGGTGTTTGTGATGATAGCATTGTTATCAAAGCTAAGACAATCAATACTAAAGCTGACAACGGATCAAAAGGTGGTGGATTGTGTTAAAAAGGTAAAAAAAAGATATTTAATCAGTCCCGTTTGATTCGAGCATGTTTGTAAGTAATATTTGGACTCGAATTTGGTCTCAATTGTGAAATGATTCCTGAATTGTAAATACGCTTGATGCTGTTTGTTTAGCAAACGGAGTCTTGTTTTGAAATGGTTGTAACCGAAGGAATTACACTTTGGCAACAATATGGAAGCCCACTTCACCCTGGCTCGAATACAGACTGCCTGAAGGAACATCCCAAAGTGGGAATGAAGACAAGCAACAAAAATTCCAATCATCATCTTCAATCTACAACGACGCACAGATAGTTAAAATCAGATAATTGTTATACGTACATTCTATAATTGTGTTCTTTTGTTGTGGGGTTCTTGTTTATGCATTTGATTTATCTTTATCACAAATCATGACCATCCTTTTGTACTCGTTAAATGAAAGTACAATATAGTAAGTAATCTTCTTCGTTTAACGTTTGGTTCTATTTTTAATGACATAAGTCTACAAGGTGCTTCGACTGATTAGGAATACAACCAGGTACCAGGTGTGCTCCTTGAAAGTGAGCTAATCATAAGCGACTTTTGAGTTAAGTTCAGAGAGTAAAGTGTTAAGGAATCAAAGATTTATTGTAAATCAGGTTTAAGTTCAGAGGCTAACTTAACCCTGTGTCCGCCAAATGTCACCATGTATTCAACCATAAGTTCAATTCAAATAATCTAATGCAAATATCGTTACGTTTATATATTAACGCTCTCGCTTAATCCCAGACATATTTTTAATTATTGAGCGGCGTACCCGAAGAGCTTAAAATAAAATACGTACTTCTACTTATTACACTCCTCAAAATGAAAATGTTTCTGTGTTTCCAAAAACGAACTGAAAATGAATGGACAGGGATGAGGAAAATCATTTGATTTTGAAATCAGGGTTTTGGTCATGATTTCGATTTTGTGATTTCGGTTTCGGAGAAGTCGATGATTTTCTACAGCTTACAAAATCAAACTTTACAAAGGTTTTGATCTTGAGTTTTTAAAAACAGGGGATGATTTTAAATATTTTTTTGATTTTGATTTAAAACCAACAAAAAATGATCTTAAATTAACTTTTCATTTTGTTTTCTTGATTTTGAAAAATATGTTTAAGTGATTTTGATTTTGTTATTTTGAGCCCTAATTCAGATGGTTTTGCCCAATGAGTTTCGACATAATTTCTCTTGGTTTTGCATATCCCTGGAAATGAGAAAGTGGTAGATTTGTCAAAAAGTAGCCTATTAATTGGGTTAAAAGCTGGAGCTTATAACCACAATATAACCACATGTATTTTCTTCCAACGTCAATCATTATCGGCGTCGCCTGTTGAGCACATCTATTTGATGGTGCATCATTTCCTTAGGCTAGGCAAGGTGCCAAAATTCACTGGATTTAATAGTTCTCCATTGACGTTGGAACCATTATTTGCTGCAGCACTGTTGACTGTTTCTCGTATTCATGCTGATGCTGACGCCAAAACGTCAAAGAACGTTCATTTCCTAAATTCAAAATAATCGAAATCGAAACTCAAATCAATCAGGCTTCCCTACTAACTTTGTCGCTGGTCAGAGTCTCCACCTAGCGTTCTCCGTCATATTTTGGAGGTATTTTTGTATGGAGTGATTCAGGGGAATCCTGGTTATTTTGTGCTCTTTGCTTTTAGCTTTTCTGTCTTCCAAGCCGGATTGAATTAGTCCGTTGTCCATTTGTTTCGTTTCCGTGTGGAAACCGTTGTAGCATTCGGAAGATCGCAAGACGTGGGCCGTAAGTTTTAACATATTTCATTTATATTCGGATTTCCTGCAGGATTTTACTCATTGTTTCTGATTTGGAAAAGTCTAAATAAGTGTTAAGACCACTTTATTTATGCCCTCACGTTTGAGCCCATGTCCAAGGCCTCGGCTGGACCAAACCTAGGGCATTTCTAAAGACGTGCTTTCGCAGTGGGTGATGGGTTGAGTAATGCAGTAAGTGGGCCTGAGAGAAAGCATTGTTGGGAAGGCCGATGCTCGACGCAGTACCAACTCAGCCCTGGAAATTACTCGCCCTGTTCTCCAACTCTGGCCATGCAGCTGGGCTAGTAGTGAGATATGTGACAAGGAAAACTGGATTGTTGTGTGGAAGGTGACATTTGGAATTTGGGTTGAGTGGAATGCCGGCATTTTAGTAAATGTAATAATGTGCAGCGTACAGGGTGAATCGGCTCATTCTTAGCTCTCTTGGAAGAACCGGCAAATACTTGAGTCAACTACATTTTTCTAATTTGTAATTGCAAAACAAGTAACGTAATTCGTTAATTTTGTAATTTGCGTAATTTGTTAATTTTGTAATTTGCGTAATTTGTTAATTTTGTAATTTGCGGAATTTGTTAATTTTGTAATTTCCGTAATTTGTTAATTTTGTAATTTGCGTAATTTGTTAATTTTGTAATTTACTTAATTCGGAAAAGTAATTCAATTACTTTTCGAATTACAAATCACATTTTCTAAAATGGAGGCTCACACGATACCGAAGCTTGCAAATGTAACACCCGTGCCGTGGATTGTTTTTAAAAGTATGCACGCACAAGGTGTTGATGTTTCACTTTTGTCTTTGTCACCTATTCCAGTTATACGCAATATAAATAGTATTTTGTAATTTCCAAATGTAATTGGAACTCTGTGATTTGAAATTTACACTAAAATAGAATAGGTAGAAATGAGAGACACTTTTTGTAAAAAAATGTATAAAGAATTGGACAAAGATTGAAAACTTTCAGCTCCAAGTGTAATTTTGTATGTTTCAGTAATGCGTTAGGTAGGTATTAGGTTTGATTAGGTTATGGGTTATGGTAGCGCGTAGTAGTAAGTAACTAAAACGAACATAATCAATCTACCTAACAAAAATCAATTGAACTCATAACGAAACGAATCAGTAAATAACGAAGTAAACAGTAGATACTTGATTTTCCCTTTGAGCTGAAATTGCAATTTGAGCTGGCAGTTGTCAGCTTCGTCCACAATCCTATAGCTACAACCCATAAAACGTTACCCATTGAACTCGCGGATTAACCGTAACACTTCAGTACACAACATATGAGAAATATTTAAACTTAACGCAATATCTCCACTGGTGCGCTGCTATGACGTGCCTCTGTACAGTTGACTGGCCAAAGGTTCCACGGCTGGTTTAACTTTGTTCGCTGGGGCGACGGCGACGGAGGTGTCTCCCAAAAAATTAAGCATTAAGTATTAACATTGAGCATTGCGTTGATGGTTAAAATCGATGGTTAAAATTCTGCCAATCTTACGCCTTTAACTTTTTCTCATAATACTTGTGGTAACATTAAATTACATTTTTTAATGGTGCAACTGAAATTCTAAATTGTACTTACATGACCGTTACTAGTTACTACTCAAGGATTGACCGAAGCCTTTGCCTATTTGATAGTAAAAGGAGGTTTTGAGTTCAACACGAAACATTGTCGATCATTGTTTTGTTCTTCGCTCATCTGCTTTGTTTCTGGTTCCCAGCTGCAGCAGGCTGCTTGTTCTGGCGTTAATTGAACCAACAATATTTAATCTTCCTAACCAAGTATCGCAAAACAGTGATTGTCTAAATCGCCCAAGATACAAATATCTCGACCAACCGCTTCCTGCCATGTCATGTCCTTTTATTATTTGTGTAATGTTCCAAATTACAGGATTTAGAATATGAAAACTTGTCACACCCTTCACATCAATTTTTAAAATGCTGTTGTTTACCATTTTTGTAGTAGCTATCTAATGATGGAAAACTACTCCGGTGATGGAGATTCGTCTGCAATTGGTGCGGATAAACAAGGGACAGAGGAGCTGCAAGAATTCTTGTATTTAGAGCAGCAGAAGGCACAATTGAGATCTCAGGTATTGAAAGTATTTTAAGTAGTTTCAATTATTCTTACCTCATTTAGAGCTAATGTTCTTTACAATCCTGTCACTACCTATTCCGATTTACGATCTGTGGTTTCTAATAATCGCACATCAGGCAATATGCATGAATTTTTCGAATTATTCGCACGGTTGTGGACCGAATGTCGAACCTAGATTCCTGGACGACACAGCCAGCTAGAATACTTTATCCTAGCTGGCTGTGGTTACGATTATGAGTGTATGTTAATAGCCCCTATTTTCACCCCCTAAATATAATAAATAATACCCCCTAAATAATTAAAATAATTAATAGCCCCTATTTTCAACGAGTAATATGATTTACTACGGCGCCAGGAAGTACTTCTAAGTTAAGCAGGCCTATATCTCCCTGGATATTTTCTGCTCCGCTGAAATTAAATCATAGTGTGAAGTTTGACTTGAGTAAGACTTAGATGCATTTCAAATAATCGACATTCCCCCTTATTCGCTAAATACTAGCTGAACATGGAGATATGAAATTCATCTTTTCCAATTTTTAACTCGTACATACCTAGACTTAAATCCTAATTCAGCTTTATTTAATTGCTTATCGTTGAAGTTACTAGTACTGGGCAAGATACTAGAATTTGTAGCTAGAAGATAATTGTATCTTAAAGCCCAAAAGTTGACTTTAGAATAAGATGCTCAAGACTAGGTACTTATTTTCGTCAAGATACATGCTACTGTATCTAAGATACACTTTCTGATTAGGAGAATTTGGGTATCTAAGATTATAATTTTGAATATACAAGATACTAGATACCCAAGATACTCTCAAAATGTGAGTGTGTTGACCATTGAATTTATTACAGATATGCATTGAATAAAGCTTTGATTGATCATATTATTTTGTAAAAATTAAAAGCAAAGTTGGATTAATTAGTTTAGGTTTCGGTACGCAATGTTGCAGGAAGTAATCGTCCAAGATACAAAGTACAAGATACTGTTTGTGCTCCAGATACAGTATTTTTAAGTTACATGTATCTTGCCCAGCTTTGGAAGTTGCACATGTGGCCAATAATAATTATGATGATAGATTTTCGAAGTAGATTATTTATGATCAACGTCATTCTATGCAACAAATTCAATAGTTAGAGGTTGCATGGAAAGGTAGTATGATGTATTTCTACAAACATTCGTATTCTAATCATTACAATCGATTCTTTGTTTTCATTAGATTCATCAGTTGACGGACATTTGTTGGACTAAATGCGTGGAGAAACCTCAACCCAAGCTGGACAGTAAGACTGAATCCTGTTTGGACAACTGTGCAGCTCGATTTGTGGACGTCACCCTCTTAATTACTAATCGTTATGCTCAAGTTTTACAAAAAGCCGCTGGGATGCAATGATTATTGTGTCCTTTAGACCATTGCCATTCACGTCTTAATTGCAAGTAGCAAACCAGATATCAGAACTTGTCATACATCCAAACTTTACGAGTACAACCTAAACTATAGCCAAACTAGACAAAGGCATTCTTTTGTTATTATGAGCTGAATAAATTGAGGTGGAGAGGAACTGACTCAGTGTTTCTTTAAGTTTTATTGTTCTAAATTGTTACCTTTTTGGTATTTATTTGTCATAATTATTATTAACTGGGATTTGAACTTCTCACCACTTTCAAACTACTGATTATCTGTAATATTCCACTGTACACCTCCTAGTCAATATTCTCGTCTGTTTTGTTAACTATAATAAGAGATGCACTTTCATGATTTACTGTCCCTTCAACCCGATCAAATCACAAGACTCCAAAATAGTTCTATCATAACTGTAAATTAGATGAAAATCAGGATATTTTTTATTGGGTTTAGTTTCTTTTTTTCTTGCTAAACGTTAATATTACAAGTAAGCCACAAAAAAACAAACATGGAATTCAATTCTTCACAATCGTATCGAACAAGAAGATCTTATGAACTTAGTATTATGTAGTTTCTGAAATACAAGACGTTGGACCTTCACAGACACCTCACGCCATCATTCAGCCGGGATGTACAACGTATTATTACTCACTTATCTAATAAGTTTAGTCTGGAACTTGAAATGAACTAAATAACAAGAAAATTGAGAAACGGTTCCTTACTAATAATATTCAAACCAAGAGTAAGGATCACATTACATCAACTGCTACGACCTGACTCCGTGTCCCCATCCCAGATACGCTGTGAACAGACGTTTAACAATAAATGTACAAATCAATAGTTTGAATTGTTTACTAACACTTGCTTGTCCTAATATACGATTTCAACAAATCATAGCTTACAATTTGAATTGACATACGAAATAGTCTATTTTTAAGTTAGAGAATGTTTAGCTGGACAGTTGGGCTAATAATTTATTCAATTCCTAGACTGTGGATTCACTTTTAACCCCAAACGAGCCAAAGAGACAAACCCAAAATGTCTAGCACATTTTTGTGTTGTGAATTTAGTGTTTGCAGTAATTCGTGCATAATAAGGATATTCTTGATGATTGATTAGGATGAACAGTTTTCTTCTTTTTGGTTTTACTTGCGGGCTACTCCTACTTCTTACTTGAGGAGCTTGCCGAGGGCACGGGTGGAGTTTGCTTGACTTGCAGAATGATGGAGCGCATACGTGAAATGTCTTTTTGATGTTTACTTCCTTTGGGGTTAAAGTCACAGAGCTTGGCGATCCGCTCCCACTCAGTGCCGGGCTCAATGGGTTCCGTGTCCGCAACCAACTCCTTCTCTGCACTCCTGTCACAACAACCAACAGTCACGCCCGTTAGTCAACAAAATAGCAAACTTCACTAGGATCACAAAGCAGCCGTCAAATTGTAGAGAAGAACATTTCGGACAAACTCAAGTCGAACATTTTTCACACAAAAAATACATAAACAATCAAATAACAAATTGCGTAACGATATAAACCGATAATTCTTATTCGGATTTGTAGTATTTTTATGAAAAAAGTTTCATTTTGTTAGCCAAAAATGTTCCCTTGAAATCAGAAGGGCAGATCTGAAGAAAGGAAAATTATAGAATTACTGAGTAGCTAGTTATCCCAAAATTGTACTCTAAATAGAACATAGGCATCCGTTATTCGTATTGAATTATCACTTTATGTTCGGAAACAAGCAATTTAGATCCTTTGAACCTCTCCAGTCTGCCCTTCGACTAATAATGTATATGTAAGGTACAGAACACATCTATAAGTTCTATTCTAACACCTTACGAACCACTAACCAACTACACTAAAAGTCGTAGGCAAAGAAGTAAAATCACGAGGGTGGGGAATCGGTTTACCACTCCATGAATATGCAGCTAATAAGGCAAACAAGTCTCATCTAACTGCATTGATCTGAGACTTATCTTCGAAGCAAGCTTATTTTCACGCGTCTTTGGTCCGCCCACCATGTCATCAAGTAGAAGCATACTTACTATTGTATTAATATTAATGCTAGCGGAATCGAGCACATCACTAGCTAATCCGTTGAAAAATTGGCACAACTGAAGACCGATGCGCATCTAAATCTAAACAAAATAACTTCCAAAGCTGTGATTGTCCATTTTAATGGAATTTATGGACCACCTACTTGAGCTGAACGTGAACCTGTCTGGAATACAGTGAGTTATACAAAACGAAACGCATTTATTGCACACCTGAGAAAAACTAACTCACAAATTGTGCGCAAAACAAACAAAAGTTACAGCTTGTAGCCAAATTAAAAACACCCCGAACGTGACAAATTGTAAGTAGTTGTACGATATTTTGAAATTAGACGAAAAGCGGAGTGGAAAATCGAGTAAGTTATCGCAACATTGAAATACGTAACATTCAAACAGCGGAGGCAGCTGAATCTTTTATATTCTTCTATTTATGCCAGCCTTGTCACTTAAACTGCGTTTTGACAAGTTGAATATTATTAAATTATCGATTTCCTCTGTATTTCACAGCGCACAAGCAGAAGCATGACAAGGATCGAGGAACCGTTTGAAAATGAAGAAGATACTTCAGCTTCGTAGCTTTTGGTTGCACTGAAGTATGGAAGAGAGCTCAAGCACTATTTGAGATACATATTAAAAGCGAAGGAGATGTAACGACAGACCCTCACAACTCACAATGACAGCAAGGAACAATGAGTACATACAATGCTGACACAAAAACACGTTACGGATATCTAGCACAAGACTTCACTTGAAATCTGCTAAACTATTCTTCAGTATAAGTTCTTACTTGGAAGCTTCCCTGAGAGCATTTGGAAGAGCATGGAATATAATCAAGAACAGTGAACTGGATTAGTCATGATTATGATTAGTGTGCTCTCTCTTTATCTACTACAAACACAAAGTCGTAAGTTGTCATTTCATTGGCCCAGAAGACTAACAAGAGGAATTTCTGAAGCAAAGTTGATTAAGAAGGAATGAATCTAAAGAGAGCTAAACTGTGTTAACAGTGAACCTTGTATTATTTTGTATTAGCAATCATTTTTTTCTTCCCATGGACACACTCACCTATTGGCATTACGATTCTTCCCAACTTGCTCGTCATGGCTCGAGTACCATTCTTCCAACTCTTTCCGGGCTCCCTCTTGCATCTCACGCTTCTTCTTCTCCTCTTCTTCGTCTAAGGTCAAACGGGTTATACTACTTTATTTGTCTCATTCTAACCAGCGTTGCTTAAAACAGAGGCTCATGTGCTAAAGTTAAGTCGTAAATCCATGAGCCATTGAGCACGGGCTTGCTGCCTAGAAACTCGCGCCCGGCATCTGACTCCAACATAAAGTGTATAATGGAACTTCTTCGAAATACTTCCCAGCGAAAAAATTTCCTCATATAAAAATTCCCAGTTATGGCATACGGGAAACTACGCGGAATCACGGGAGGAATTTTCGGATGATCTATCCCCAAGGGAAAAACTGTAGTGAAACAGATTTAGCGAGTCACTGACAAAGGAAGAAAGCTACGCCTTTAATCACTTGATCATTTTGCACGCTGCTTTTCTCTTTCTCAAATTCATATGTATAAAATGCACTCAGCCCCTTATGTGTCATAAGGTCCACACCAATAACGTCCACACTACAATAACGACCACACTACAATAACGACCACACTACAATAACGACCACACCAATAGCAAACTGAACGAACACAATAAACCTCCGGGTGTTTCGGAAACCTAACCTAACCTAATTAATTGAATATCACCATTTACGAGTTTACAATACCGTCCACACCAATAGCAAACTGAAGATAAGGAATCTTCGGGTGTTTCGGAAACCTCACCTAACCTAATTAATTTAATATCACCATTTACGATTTTACAAGGCCTTGCCAGAATACTCTAACCCTAACAATGGCTTTTCTACTTACGGGGATTGTTGTAGTGCGACGTGGACGTTATTGTAGTGTGGATGTTTTTGGTGTGGACGTCATTGTTGTGGACCTAATGACGGACTACGACTCAGCCACGAGCGAGTTGAGCGTGACAAGTCATTAATTAGGTAAGTAAGAGTAAGTACATTACCTTTTTGTTCTAATCGTTTCTTTTGCTCTTCTCGCCAGCGTTTTATTTTTTCGGGTTCTTCTCTTGGGATGTCAGAAAACACGGATGCGTAAACAGGTGGGGACGGAGAGCCGCCCATTTCTGGAGACATTGATGATCATGAAAGAAAACAGAATACCAATTAGACCCAACGAAATTGGCACGCTACACGAAGACAGTGTTACTTTCATTTGCATGTGAGGTACATGCATTCTATAAAAGCAACATTAACCTGTGTGCGGAGTAATTATTTTATAAATAGTAGTAGTTGTATTTAATTAGTTCGCAAGCCTAGTTTCGGTATTAAGATTTAGCAACCGGTAGTGTAGTGTGTTTCATACAAGCTAGTGTTTCGGCTAAGTAAAGAGATCCTTAATTGCCCATTGCCAAATAGTGCATCTGCAAGTAGGTTCCTTGTACTCAGTCATGTATGTAGTATTCCTGTTGCGCAAAAATATTAATACAAGTAGGACAATGCAGTGCTTAGTATAGTCTCTCGCATAGAATTAATTAGGGAAAACGTGTATCGAACGGATCTATGTCACAGCTGCTTTCAGCAAAGTTTTATAGAGGTTTTAGGAAACCTGATCGAACTTATTTTAAACGAATAAACTCTTAAACACTATTTACAGTGCTTATTTTATAAACTGTATTGCGTAAAGTTCTTATTCAATTGTTTCAGCGGTTGTAGTATAGCGGCAATGACTTTACCTTTTAAGACTACAGTACAATAAACTAATATTTGAAGAAAACAATTGCTTAAATTGATTATGTTTTATTATATTTATTATTATAGTTTATTCTAGTTAGGAACTTTTTTTTATATAGACAGACTACATCAACTAACTGTTGACAATGACTACAAGCGCAGATCATGATCATATCCCACAATGAACCTATTATGCTACTCGCGTGACGGATTACAGGAATGTGCACCTATGTGAGGATCCGAGATGCGTATTATGAAATTGCTATTAAAATCACAATTCAGCTTTAATGTCTTTAATGTCATACACTAAAGAATAATAGTATAATAGTAACACGGCACTGCTGCAGAGCCAGTACAAGCTATTGAGGCAGAAGTCAGAGCAAACAACAAAAAATTGTCTACCCCTTCTCAGACACATCCGCATTTCATGCATTGCATTATACTCACGTCTGGCAACATAATTCGTATCTAACTCATGGAGCTATCAAACTATTGAAATCATAAAATGGCATGTACATGTCATTAAATGCATCGGTAGCAAAGTCTATTCTGTGGCATAACAGGCAGGCAGCGTGAATGGCAATACATGTTATAATGCTCATCACAGATACAAATCAAGAGAAATTAAGAATCAAAATTGCAATGCTTGCATTTGTAAACTGACTAAAATACAAATCACGTAGCTACAGATGATGTGCAGACTTCAATATTTGGATTATGCCGTTCAAATAAGTGTTTAATTCGACGTAACTTGCACTAAGCTATTTAAAAAAACCAGGGTTTGGGTAAAGAAAAACAAGACGTGTAACATTACCATTAGTCCCATTATTCTCATCGAATTCATTCCCGTTTTGAAATCCATTGGTATTAGCCAGAGAAGCATCGAATGAAGAATGGTTGACCATCTCAAATCCAGAATCACTCTCGTTCTCTCCGCCAGCAACGAATGGGGAAACCTCTTTCTCTGAACAAGCCCAATATTTGTTTTTCGATACACACGCCAAATAAATTTTGTTGGGTTGTCAAAATCAAGGGGGAAAATAACAATAAAAACAACACACAATTAGGACCAGACGACTAACCAGCCACAGACATAACAAAGTACTCAATCATTACAGGATAATTATATAACATAATAAAAACATTAAATCTCCAACTAATCCGTAATGTGATTAGCGAAACTAAAGCAAATCAGAACAGACACAATGCAAAAATAGCTGTGCTTGATTCGGGTGGCCAGGATGCGTCTAGGTTCATATGATAAAGCAATATGTCGGCAGTTTGCTACATCAGTTGCCTTGGCTCTACACATACGCCCCTTCACATAGTACGGTATTACATGAAAATTCTGACAGTGTAATGGAAGTTATACATATAATGTTCCTTGAGTCATGAAATACTGAGGAAGGTTTGAATACGAACGAACCTATTGTGCCATTTGTAACTACAGGAGGCGGGATGTCATCCTCAAGGCCAGCAAGATTGGATTGTTCTCGAGCTAAAAACTCTGCTGCAGGATCAGCTTCCACATCATTTGGGGCACCAAATGCATCGTTGAACCCGTCCATACTGATATTGGGTATTTAACAGGCCGCAAATATATATCTATGGAAACACGGACAAATTCACGTCTCAATATTAAGAATCACCAAATTAATGCTTATGCTTAACTCACCTTATCACAACTATTGCCAACTACAGTACACAATGGAGAATCTCAAATAGATTCAATGCTCACGAATTCCTCTTGGTTCAATCGACTTCAGACCACGTAGACTGGAATGCCTGAAAATAAACAGAAATTGAAATATGAATCATACAAACAAAAGGCACCTTTGTAGTGAATATCATAATTCCAATTTCGAGGGTTCTGCTCCACGGCATGTAATTTGATACCCGTGCCATTGTGAGATCAGAGCTCTCGATGGATTAAATTGGAATATGGTCTTATACTAAATGGAAATGTTTCGTTGTTCAGTATAGGTCAAATGCTGAACATGTAATTTATACATCTTCTAACGCGAATGTTTATTTCGTAGTTAGTGCTGTTTTGTACCAGTCTCTACAATCACCATCTGCCATCATTGATTTCACTAGGAGCATATTACAAACATCTAATTTTTGTTTAGAATCTTGAAAAGCTATAAACTCCCCACTAATTCCACGAAATGCAATCTCCGGTAGTGGAGCAGCGACTATAACCTCCACAATTCGTGTCACGGATGGCATATTAAACTGACAGCACTACATATATGGCTCATATAAATAGTTGTTTTACGGACTTAAAATTACTAGTAGATTGATTGAATTTCTGTCACAATTCGCATTTCTAGGTATTATTACACACTAATTATTCAACAACGTCCCTATCCAGAAAACGAAAAGCGAAGACAACTCAACTAGCAAATACAAAAATTGGTGTGCGGTCAATTTGAAAAGAGAACATAAAATTTTTAAATCATTTTTTATGTTTAATTGTTGCAAAAATGTAAAAATCTTGAATGGAGATTTTTTCCTTTTGCCAAAAAGTTACAATAAATAAAAAACCTCATCCTATGCAAATTAGGGCTTTTCTTCGAGGTAGAGAGTTTGGTAAAGAGATATGATATTTTAGATTTTGGAATTTTCGGAATGTGCACCATACGGTCTTAAAATGATTTCCCAAAACTTCAAATTTCGTTGAAGGATTTCATCATAAGTTAATCTTCACTCTTCGCGTAAAATGGTCCACCGATGTGGACGTTCTGTTTTCTTTGGTCAAAACGCACAGAGAACAGAAAACCATTTTCGAAAAATCAGTTCATTTAGCATTTAGTAAGTACGTTGAACATCCTCTGCTCGGAATATCTACGCCCTTTAAAACCCAAGCTTCAAGTCCGAGGCCTTCCCTAACAAGTAAAAGAGTAAAAGATAGTGCATGTTGAGGTGTTGGAAGTATGCATTTTGAGGCCTAGGACTTAACGATGGATGAGTTGGTATAACTCCTTTGGAATTTTGAAAAAGTTTAAAGTAAATTCATGGCAAACTATCATTGTGTTGGTTGTACCCAATTCCTACCCACAGTTTCCCCACATAGCTATGTGCCTTAACTTAGTGACCCATTCGAATGAAATACAAAATTATGCAGCACACGAGATCAGGATAAGTAAATTGCTTTTCTATCAACGCTTTTTCTCCAGAGTAGTGTTAGGTTCTAGTAACAGATCCTGTACAACGTGCAACTTGAAGCAACGTCTACTTAGCCTGTGACCTGTCTGAACATGACACCTCTGAAGAAAAGTTGCTTATCTCGATGAGTGTCATAGTCATAACTTTTGCCCGGTTCTTTACCTTCACAAGGGGCACTTGTCTGAGGTGCATAGCCATGTGGGCACGGGTACTGGGCACAATGTGTGTACCATGAACTTTTTTAAAATGGGAAAACATTTTTCGACCAGCAAAAAATTGACTTCTCCAGCTAATCTTTTCATATGTATAGGTTAGGTTAGGAATCTGCCGGAAATGTCTGATTATTTGCCTGAAAACTCTAATATTTTGAGGGCCGACTAATTACAAGCCTTTTAAAATCCCAAAGGCCAACCCAACCCAATGACCCGATGGGTATGTTATGTAGGCATATATTCGTACATACCTACTACGTATTACTACTGACTACGTGGCATTCCATATACAAAAAAGAGGAAGATTTGACATATTGGAATGTCAATGTAGCTACATCCCGGTCTTACAATTGCCACTTATTGATAGACGTACGGCTGTTGTCAAAAGGTCAACATTTACCCAATGACCCGTACTAGTAAGCTAGAATACGAATGAGCAAGTATATTCTAAATATGCTCAGTATTCGGCGGAATAATTACATAAGTATTAACAAGTGGGATGTGCTGTCTGACCTGGATGGAGCCGGGTGAGTTGGATATTCCCGTGGAGCCGACGGTTGAGGTTGACAGGTGGATGAGTGAGTCAGGTTCGGGTGTCTTGAGCACTTTACTCCTCCGCTCGTCACTACTGGTACTAGTCCAGTTTAGTAAAGTCAAAAGTACGAATCCGTTTTACTGGTCCTCAATCTGGTTCATTTATTTGAGAAAGGTCGAGCGATAAGCCGCAACCTCACGGACTCAAATTCCAACACGGATCGGCCCTTTCTTGCAATTGCAACTATAGCCTGGCTGATCTAAGCTGGGCGTGTGTATTCGTGTTCTAGGGAGGTTTTTTGTAAGCCTTCTTCCCATATGTATGCACAATAATTCAATGGCACGTATACTACGTATATGAACCGTGAAATCAAATTGTGTGAATTGGATTTGCCCTCTTTTCTAATGCAAGCATTTCAAGGTTTCTATACAATTATATGCGCTATGTGGGATTCTGTATAAAGCACTAAATGGGTCCGTATTAGTTCAGCTTGTACGTGAATTATCGTGAGCTGGCTGATTTCGGCACCATCTAAATCCCTCAAATCTGGACAATTTGACTTATTTCTTCTTGTGTGACAGCGCCGAAGCTCTGTAAATTCGAATGTGGTATGTGGAACCTACAAGAATTCATGCTTCGTTCCTCATCAGTAGGCCGGAAGTGATTGGGATTAGATAACAAGAGTGAATGTCAGTGCCAAATGCCAAACCCAGGAAATAACAAGCTGAATCTCTTCCACTCCTGCAATGATTTAGAATCAATCAATCCAGGATCCATGTACCAATAAATTTTTGGCATTTATGCGAGTGGAATGTACAGAACGTATAATGCCCAGCATATTTTATTAGAGAGATTTTTATGATCCGTTTAGGAAAGATTTAAATAGTTTATTGATCTTAAAAGGCTAACTCCACTCTTTGGGATTGGGACTCGGGTGTTCCCAATTGCTGAAAGACAGAGCCGAAGTTACGCCTCCAAGGCAGGGGTTTCCTAAGTCTGTATGGGTCATGGGTAGAAGCGGGAGAGGGCCAAGGAGCCTTTCATATTTCTTAAACTAGTTAACACAACAAAGGATTGGCCATTAGAATGAAAGGCTGACTAAAGTATGAAAATTCGTATTTAACAGTTGTCCCTCCCACTGGTATAGAACATTGTGGAAAAGTCTTGTGAATAAGCACGGTTTGCCACTAGCTACGAGTTTAGAAAAATGGCATGCTCGAAATGCATTATTACATTACATTAGAAGTACGGTACACTAAATATTTCGTATTGCGAAAAATAAAGCTATTTTTAATTCAGCATGCCGTTTGGTCATTCATAATTTCAAGCATTTATGTAATAGATTCATGAATTCATTAAATACAATGAATTATCAGCGAATATTTCTAAAGTTCCCGTACGATATAAATATAGAAAACTAAGCTCATAAATAATGTAAATAGTTTTATACTTATTGCAGCATAATAGTCACACCACACACCCTGGATTTGCAGGCTTTCATCGTGTATTGATACTTCACACCGTAATTTTCGATAGGGAATTCAATGTTTCAATTCTAATTTATGACTAAATATCACTTAGGCAATTCAACTTTCTTTAGATAGGATTCGGCGATTTCTGAGAGTCGATTGAATTGATTGAGATTTTATGCATCTATTATAATCTCAGTAAAGTATCCGATACTCTCAATTAAAAGGTATGTAACAGAATTCAACGTTTTTCATTCTAACGCAGAAAATAAATTATTATACTATCTAAGTAAAGTGACAAATGCTTTACTTTGTGCTCATTGAATTCCGGCATAAAATACATACTGTGGATATGTAATTATGATACCTATATTTTAAACTTCTTTATTTGTCAAGGAAGTCGGCTAAACTGTTTGATTTATCCGTTTTTGGACTTTCAAGACTAAAGAATTGTTACTAAACAAATTATTTCAGGTTGTTTGTAAAACAATTTCCTATCCAATCAAACACACGCAAAATAAATACATATTGTCCGTTTTTAGTAACTCGATATTTTTTAAATTAAATAATTAATATTTTAGCTTTTTTCTGTAAATACATTTTGCTAATATGATGTGAAATTAACGATTCGTAGTAAGTGGGATGCTGTTTTGCGAAGTCATAGAGTTGAAGAGTAATTTGGCGTAGTAGCGTAGTTTCTGTCTAGTCGAAGTCGGCTAAAAAAGGAGCGAGCGAATTGAACGGCATGGTTTTCTCAGTTTGAAACTTTGGTCATTGCTCATTCCAGTTCGTCTACTTCTTTCGCCTTCACACCTCGTCGAGTCAACTTATCTCGTCTCTTTTGTCTTTTGTTTCTGAGGTCATCCGGCAAAATGGTAAGTGGTCACTAACTACCTTGACTTCTTGATTAACAATCCGTATGGGGTACAGATGACTGACTGCAGAACGTGTCCTAATAATGTGCTTCTCTTTGTGTCAGGTGTCTCTAAACCCGGTTCGGATTATGAAGCATGATGCTGAGCTTGAGAAGGGGGAAATTGCCCGTCTCAGCAGCTTCGTGGGAGCGATTGCAGTGGGGGAACTCGTCAAGTCCACGCTAGGGCCAAAGGGCATGGACAAGATCCTCGTCGGCATTGGGCGGAATGAGGGCAAGGTAAGCTGTTCCGCAATTATATTCACTAAATGAACGTTAAAGTATACAGGGCCCCAGATCGAGTATTGTGTTCAAAAATTAGGATATTGCACTGGTTCAGGACTTGCGAACCAGGTCAAAATATTTTGATAATGTAGGATTGTTGACTGGTTTGCCAAAGCTGCATGGGTATTCATTTGGAATTTAGTTAATATTTAGGCGAATGTAATCGTAGATCATTTGGTTTCACAAATCCTTAATAGGAGGACGTTGTCAGGTGTCAGGCATTTGTAAAGCTGACATGACAGCGTGTGGGCAAGAAATAGATACTATCATGTAACGTGTAGCACTTAACAGGACGTTTCATTTAATTTCAAATAGGATTTAATTAGGAGTGTTTTCCGACAAAGAAAGCACAAGTAAGAAAGGGTAAAGTGACGTTAGCAATACAACAACGTGAAGTAGTAAAGAAGCATAAACGTACTCGTATTATTGAAAATTCTTCTGGTTTTACAGATTGAAGTTACGAATGACGGTGCGACTATTCTACGATCTATTGGTGTTGATAATGCGGCGGCCAAGATTCTCGTAGACATTTCCAAGACGCAGGATGCCGAAGTTGGAGATGGAACAACATCAGTTACTGTTCTAGCTGCTGAATTATTGAGAGAAGGAGAGAAGCTAATCGAAATGAAAATTCATCCTCAGACGATTGTTGCTGGCTGGAGGAAAGCTGCCAAGATTGCTCTGTCAACTCTCCAAGACGCTTCGAATGACAACAGGTAAGGGCTTTCAAAGTGAAGTGAATGAGTGTGACCTTTGGTGTTAATTTTTTGCTCCTTTTTTCTAGTGGCGTTGACGAGAAGTTCCATGAGGATTTGCTGAACATTGCTCGCACGACCTTGAGCTCCAAGATCCTCTCTCAGCACAAGGAGCACTTTTCCAAATTGGCTGTGGATGCTGTGGAGAGACTCCGGGGATCTGGGAACTTGGATGCTATTCAGATTCTCAAGAAGCAAGGCGGTACACTTTTGGACTCGTATTTGGATGATGGTTTCCTATTGGACAAGAAAATTGGTGTGAATCAGCCAAAACGAATTGAGAATGCTCGTATTCTGGTGGCTAATACTCCTATGGATACGGACAAGATCAAAGTCTTTGGGTCCAGAGTTAATGTCGACTCAACAGATAAAATCGCACAGATTGAACTTGCGGAAAAGGAAAAGATGAAGGAGAAAATCGACAAGATTATCAAGCACGATATTAACGTGTTTATCAATCGGTAAGTCGTAAGCTTCATTTCTATTTTTATACCCAAGCTCATAATAAACTGCACTGCATCATTACAGCGAAGACTATTACTCTTGCAGGCAATTGATCTACAATTACCCCGAACAGCTCTTTGCTGATGCTGGTATTATGGCTATTGAACATGCTGACTTTGATGGGATTGAGCGTCTGGCCTTGGTTACTGGTGGTGAAATTGTTTCTACCTTTGATAGTCCTGAAGGTGTGAAGATCGGACGTTGTGACCTCATCGAAGAGGTACTGCATCGATTATCTCTGGTAATATTCAGTTGTTGAAAAATCAAATTCTAATATTTGGTTTTCCTGTAGATCATGATCGGAGAGGACAAACTGCTTAAATTCAGTGGGGTAGCCGTTGGAGAGGCATGTACCATTGTCATTCGTGGAGCAACGTCTCAGATCGTTGATGAGGCTGAACGCTCTCTCCATGATGCTTTGTGTGTCTTGTCTGCCACCGTTCGGGAAACCCGTACGGTTTACGGTGGTGGTAAGTGCAGGACTGATGTGGCATATATAATTGGTAATGCCTGGTTAATTTATAATTTCCTTTAATTCTAGGTTGCAGTGAGACGTTGATGGCAACGGCCGTCTTTGCTATGGCTGCTGAAACTCCAGGAAAGGAGGCTGTTGCCATGGAATCCTTTGGCAAAGCACTACTTGTAAGTGCTTCTGTCTTCTTAAATTCGTTGTATTTGGTGGTTTTAGAAGTGCAGGCTGCAAGGGGCATACTTTTATCAACATTTTTTCTTATACGTAGACAATTCCAACAATCATTGCTGACAATGCTGGTTATGATTCAGCTGAACTAGTCAGCCAGCTAAGAGCCAAGCATACCAAGGGTGAACACAACTTTGGATTGGGTAAGATCGGTTTATAAGATCAACATTATTCGTTTCCTATGAAATCTATTCTTTATGAGCAAAGCCCCGACTAACAATGTATTTTTGATTCACAGATATGGAAGCTGGACAAATTGGTTGTATGAAAGAGTTGGGAATTACTGAATCCTTGGCTGTTAAGCGACGTGTGGTTAGTTCCGCATCCGAGGCGGCTGAAATGATCATGAGAGTTGATAATATTATCAAGGCTGCACCCCGGCAGCGACAACCAGACCGAAGCCGTTGTTAAATCAACCTCTTTCCTGGACCACAATATGAACCAAATCATTTCACACTTTTGCATTTCTAGAGTTGAATCCAATTAGATCAGACACCACTCTTACTCTTATCCTTCTTTGTTAACTTCTTTTGTAACACCATTAATTATAGAACCTTCGTTTGAAATTAAATTAAACCAAAAAAGTAATAAATGGTTTTAGCTTGAGTTTACTAATTTATTTAACTCAAAAAAATACACGCGTAGTAAATAATTTACATGACAAAATGATTCAGGAAGATTTAACCGAGTTTGGAGGAAATATTACTAGCCAAATAGATTCATAAAAATTGTAATTTTGAAAATGGAAATAGGAAGCGGGTGATTCCTGTTTGGATAGTTTCATCAGCGATTTCTTGGGTATTTGCGATTTGCTTGGAATTCTGATTGACCTTTTAGTACCATGCTTATTTCTAACTTAATATTTATATTTTTCTGTTGAGTGATTGTGCAGCACTGATTGATGAAATTAATAGCCGTATTTCTCTTGAAAGGAGCTCATCACTCCATTAGCCATACTACTTAATTTCCCAGCAACTTTCGTTACTCCTTGTCGAACGCTTTCTTTGACATCATCCAAATCCACATTCTGAAAATATTAAAATTATCAGGTTTAATATTGGACCACCACATTATGAAATTCAATGTAAATACCTGAATGGAGTTTTGAATGATTGACGCTGAAGACGAGGAGCGCTGTTGGTTCCGCTGATGTCCGTCGCCGAAGTAATCAGCCGAGGAAATTGAACTTTGTCCATCAAAACGAGATAAGTTGGTTCTTCTCTCAAACTAGAGTGATTAATAATCGAAAAGAGAGTTAGAGCCCAACAGAATTTCGAACAATCCTTAATGTAGAAGCTGAATGAGAAGGTACTTACATCAGCATCCTTTCCGGCGCCAAAGAATTGGTCAGAGGAAATGGATTTGGCATTTCCATATTTCTTCTGTGCCTCATCTCCAGCCCCACTCCCGCTGCTGTAATCTCCAGTTCCAGGTGTACGAGAGGATCGACTTGGTTTTACTGGCCAGTCATCCTCACGTTTAGTCGGTTTCGGAAGTGCCCAATTGTCATCCTCAGAAGGCTTGGATTTGGCCTCAAAGTCTCCCCAATCCGCATTTTTCTTGGAAGCGAATCTGCGGCAGATGCGGAAATCAGATTAGTTGAAGTTGGAATTGATGGATACATTTTATAAACCGAACTCCGAACTTTGCAAGTCCAACATTAATTATTCGTAATCGTAATGCTAATGAATTCAAATAATTACTATTTTTCAGAATATTTTAAAATCTCAAGTTCAAAATTATCATTGAACAAACTAAACATAAATGTGATTTAGTGTAGTAAAAATTCTTACCCGCCCATGGATCCAAATGAATTATCAATAATTTCAAAATCATCAAAGAAATCCTTGACCTTGGGCTGTCTACTTGAGTTTGGGGCCGAGGACGGTGTGTCCTGATCAATTGTCGTCATGTCACTCATAGCAGAATGGCTTACTCCGCTGAAACAAGGGAAGTGGAGAGTTAGCAAAGTAATTACAAACGTGAAACTCGCAAAAATAATCCTAGGGATAGGATGGAATCGAACCCTCGACATTATTACTCGTTTAAGACACCATCCGCTTTTTAAACGAGGAAACTGCTGCGTTGTAAGTAAGACTAAATACAGAAATGGTCAAAAATTAATGCCTTTGGACGGAATCGAACCATCGACATCTGGTTTACGAGACCAGCGCTCTGCCAACTGAGCTACAAAGGCAACTGTTAACTGTCCAGCTTATTGTAGCTCCTTGTCTCACTCGTCTGTTATCGTCATGTGGCAGTCAGAAGAGATAGAGGAGATTGGCATGTATTTTTCGTTATTAGCATTTACACGCGATGTGATTTTAGGTTCATTCACAATTCTCAATACATCACCAGCAGATCTCCAATTCCAATCGCCGATACAATAATATTACTTCGATCTCCATCTACATACCTACGTATCAATTCACTTTCTTATTTTCTAACATGCTGCTGGCTGCTGCTGCTGCACAATTCTACCACCAACTTAACTGCTGGCACAACGCACAACAGGCCGTATGCGTATGCAAAAATGCAACACTAGCAAATGATCTACTGCACTGCTGCCTAAATTAGCCATAGCTGACAGCGGCTATGTAGGCTTTAGGTGTCTGGAAGCCTTGTGAATTAGTATGTATTACAGTTTACAGTCGGTTCGGTTGTATTGTATTCCGCAGATGCAAATAAACAACAAAATTAATCAAATGCCACTTTTGTGTAAACACAAATAACTCCATTACTCAGCGTAATTCGTGTTCATAATGATACCCTTTTGAACTTTTCCATTCATATTGATTTAACATCTAGCAAAACCAATCAGGGCCAGACAAAGATTTAAGGTTACTAACTAACATGCTGACATTTGGCAAGCATGACAAGCTTATGAAATACCTTGCACATGCGAAAGGAATTGAATGAAATTGTAATTAATTGAAAAGTTGCACAAGGAACTGGTATTTGCGATTGCGAGTGTTTTGCGATCTAATATTAATTTCATTGACACAAAAAAGGGAAAGTACTTTTAGGAATACCTAGATGGAAACATGACGTGGAGAGACAGGAATGACACATGACATGAGTCATGATCAATGATCATGCAAGGGACTGTTGTGCCATCTCTTTGGATGAAGGTTGTTACGCGGCGAAGAAGTGAATGAGACAAAATATATATATCGGCGTAACTACATTGTCAATCTACAACGTGCGTGCATGCTGTATACATTTTTAGAGAATTTTCATTTCTATATATATAAGCAAAGCAAGGTCAGAGTTTAATAATCCTCGGAGATCTTGCATTACGGATGGAATTTATCAGCTTGGATTGAAAATTGAATTCCAAAGATCTACCTTTGTCTTTCAAGGTTTTGTAATGTAAATTACACTACACTAGTCGGTGGATACCTACTTCTAATATGTACTTCTAGCTTTAGCAGTTAATTACAAATCATAATTGCTTGATGCAGTTCAAAGGAGGTTACAGTTACTTGAATCCATCAATTATTCATCGGGATAAATGGAGTCAAAATCACCAACAATTGTATTGAAGATTGTAAACTTGATAGATATGGAGATGCACAATATTGTAGTTTATGATGGCAACCAAAATAATAATTTTCGCTGTCCACTCTTGACCAACATTGGTTGGACAGCATAGGCTGTAGTTTGGGCTGTGTAGTGTAAATAGTTTTGAATGGAATTTTATACTTACGCACGGACTCCAATTCCCATTCCAAGTCTTTCAACCTGTTGAGCCTTCTTGGGGTCAAGATGCTTCAGTTGTTCCTCTCTCTGCTTCTGTTGTTTACCCAAATCCTGATATGCCAATCTCATTGATGCCATCTGGAACTCAATACAAAGCAGATTTGAAAAACGTTAGGCCAGAATTAGGCTCGATCATGGATTATTTCCCATATGTAAACCACTATACGGACCTGTTTTTCCTGATCCTGAGTTCGTTTTTCTGCTTCAACCTTCTCATTAGCTTCTTGCTTCTCTTTAATCTGATCCTGTAGTTGAGCTTCTTTTTCAATTTCAGAAAAATCAGCTTTCACTTTCTGTGCACCGAGTCCAACCTTTTTGGCCCCCATCTAAGAAAAAATAAGTACGTAGACTAGTATGAACGATAACTCCATCCATACGTTGTAATTATACATCCACTTAGCTTACTTTATTCATTGGTTTTCGCTGGCCAATGGTAGATTTTCTTGGCCCAGACATGGCTGCTGCTTCACTAGGTGAAGAGCTCAAGGCAGGTAGAACATTGGGGCCTTCAGTGTTCCCATCATTGTTCTCAGAACCATTACGAAAGTTCTAATAGAAAAAAATAGATATTTAAATGGAATTGAAGATTCCGCAAAATATTCTAGAGATGAAATTACTTTAGTCAATCTTGTGGAGTTGTCCAGAGTAAGAGTTCCCATACTCTCCTGAGCAGATTTGTGGAGTTCTTCAAAGAAATCTGCATCCTTCTCAGTGGGACTCTTGGAGTGCTCATCAGATTCAAACACAATCTGGTGAAGTGCATAGAAAGAGCATAGAATAATATATACATATGTAAAAAATGAAAACAAATGTAATGTTTCACTAAAGAACATGATTATACCTTATTTCCATGGAGTTTATTGTACTTTAGCACAATCTGATTCAACTTTTCCCGGTACAAATGGGCAGCTCTGGAATTATATTTCTGCTGCGCATCAGTACTGGTACAATTGTGCTGACTAAAAAAGGCAGTCTAGGAAATTAAACAAACAATCTTCTTGTTAGCAAACTTGTATCACAAAACATCATAATGCAATGCAATGCAATGATACTCAATCATTGACGATTGACTGGCCCTGTACGTCGATATATCTCATGTAATATCAATAAATTAAAAAGTGTAAGGCGATTATTCACATCTTTTTAGTCCTTCAATTATACAATATAGAATATTTAGTAGAATCAGGATTCCAAATTGGGAATAAATGCAAATCCATATATATTGGAGAGTAAGAGTGTGTGAAGTTGATTAGGCACAATGGAAAGCGCTGTGAACGGTTTGGAAATCCATTGAATTTAAACAAGGTTTGATTTGACAATTAACAGCATTTGTGAAAGTAAGGTCTGCAATATTTTATTACCTAGATTCCGCTGTTGCTGATAATGACGTATAGGTTTTAAATACTTTCTTATGGGTTTTGTTAAACTTACTGCATTTGCATTTCCTCCCATTTGCATACTACGAAGCTGACTCCATGTCCAAGTAGTATCCAATTGGATTGAGCGGACAAATGTGAGATGAACTCCCAACGAACGGTGGACGGCGGAGCAATCAATGCAAATAAAGACTCCATATGTTACACTAGACCAGGTAGGGTTCTTCGTATTGCAATCAAAGCAAACCTAGCATAAGTAGTATAAAAAAATCACGGGAGTTAAAATTAGCAATTGTTAAATATATATAACCTTGCGAAGGCTGATTAAAGTAGGTTCGTATTCACAGTATTAACGTATTTACTCGATTGGCAGATAGATTCCGTAGACGTCGGAATATCTCCTGGATCTCGGTTTTCCCGGGACCTCCTTCGTCCGACATTTTGGCTTGTGTCGATGTCTCACAATTCCAACTTCTCTAAATCAGAGTAGCGAAGACCTCACCTCTCGAAGCGTATCTCGCTTGGAACGCTTCTTGCTAACTTTGAACTTACTTCGTACAAAAACTGAATACAGGCAGGCTGCAAGTAGTCAATGAACAAGTAGTTAAAATCACAGAACAGTGAATACCATGTAGTAGTAATAGTTAATAGTTGAATAATGGGTGATTAACAATGGTATATACATAAATGTCTTCTGCTCAGAACAATATTGTTAAATGTGCCGGCACGGGCTTAGAAAAAACTAAGAACGACACTGAGAAGTGAGTAGATTGACCTCCGAATCAAAACTACGTCATTACGGAATGAGTTGGGAGGACATAAATAACTAGATACAATATACAATGGAAATGAACCAGGGAATAGATATAAAAGAACAAGCCTTCAGATTATGGATTGAATTGAGCAATATAATGTGGAATGTGCACAATCTGTTACATTGATTTTCGCCAGGATTACCTTTAGCCTTTGCTCTGCTCAGAAGAAACTGAACCAAAATAGACCCACGCAATCTAGAGGTCAGAAGAACTGGTCCAGCTTTTATTCCTCTAATGAAAAATAGGAAAAGAAAGGCTTAATTTTGAACACTCACTTCAACTTTTTCAAACCAAATACAAAATACCAAAGAAACAGCAGAGCAAAGGAAGAGGTCCTTTCACTTGCATGTAAACGAACTGAACAACTCATCACTCCCTCGGTGCAACGGTGTAACAAGCCCGACTTCGTTATTATTTGGTTGTTACAGCAGCAGTGACATAAAAGCCAAACTCTGGCACATTTTGATTATTATCAGAAATTAGAATACGTGTCAATTATCAATCTAATTTTCACTATCTAAACAAATTACTCAATATTGGATATTGACTTGGTCTACACTGTATTTAGCTCAGTGTTGTTCTCAGGAATAAGAAAAATCATGTAGAAATACGTACCTATATTTAAAGCTGTGTTGCCGATGTGGATATTACTCAATTTGAAACACCGAATTTTTACGGTATAAAACAGAATACGCGTTATAACTTCATTTTATGTAAAGTCTTCAGAAACAAATTATAAAAAAAACTTTTATTTTCTTTCTTTCAACACAATTAATCATAAATTACAAAACACCCCGTCGCTTTCGAACCAGAAGGAAGTTCAGCAGCCATGAAAATGCAAAGACAAGGATATGATAGCCAAAGACACTACAAGAATCTATATGCGCTTATCTTTGAAAAATACATTTCAGTTATTACCGTGTGTGTGTTGTCTATATCTCAAAATATACTATATACCTACACCTACATACTTATTACCAAATGTTTCAGTGAAATGTCTCCTGTAAAATACCTTAAAATAGTTTTTTTAAACACAATGCGGACAAATAAAAATGTTATTTGTAAGATACCTAAGAACCTAAAATACAAATAAAGTTAATAAAATTTTGACGTAATGCGAATAAAACATACACACTTTCTGCAATAATATCTTCCGTAACTAAACTAACTAATTCATCCTCCAGTTAGAATTAATGAAAACGATTCAGTCATGTCCTTTCTCGTCAAGTTCTCCTATTGCTATTGTACATAGATCAGTAAATATCTCACTATATGAGCACACCCACACACTACTGTAACCAGTGTACTAGTAATGTGTGTGTATGTGTATAAGCTATTCCCAGCTGCTGATCCGGACGAGTTAATATATTTCTATTCCAATAACAACCTGTCATTACAGTTCCCCCAATTTTTAAACTAAATATAAGTCATGGTTTGAAAAATAAGCAATTATTATAAAATAATTTGACATTTTTAACATAGCAATAAATAATTACTTACGCTTCAATCCAGTTTTAATTTCAGTATTTCAAATAACACGTAAAATTTATCATTATTTATCACACCGCATAGTAACACACTTTCAAGCGGGATTTGGGATGTGCACGTGGATTCAAATTTTTTTTTCAACAAGAAGAGCTCAGAAGAGTTGGGAATATCAAGTTGGTTGTTAGATATCTGTTACGTTTGACGTTGGTTGTTGTTAATTTGGAGTATGGGTGAATTCCAAATTAAATTGCAAATCAAATAAATCAGTTTCAAAGAACCAACAAGTTCAGATCGGTGACCCCAATAGCCCCTGTCAAACCTACCATGGAGGATACTCGACAGAACAGAGCGTCCGATGAAGCGCGGGGTGCACTTCCTATGGTCGACGAGATAGCTGTGCTGAGAGGCGTGCAGGATCTTCGATTGGGAAGTAGTCTCGGTGTCGATGAAAGTGGTAATAATGATCAATTCCAATTGCAATATATAAATATATGTATATGTATAAATATATTTCATTTTACATTTTCCTCATTATAATTATTGTTTTACGTAAAACTTCGTAGTCTTGAGCTTCACATTTATTGGTTGCATGGCGTGAGGCGTGTGACCGACCGTCGTTTCCATTATTTTATTACTGTATAATTATTTTTTTTTATTAAATATGATATGCTTATTGAATTTACATGATGTGAGGCCCAGTTCAATAGTTCTTCAAACAAAAACTAAAATAAAAGCACTGTATTGGCCTCATACGGTATGGGTTATGGGTATGTTGTTGAACCGAGTCCCATCTTTAATGCACTTTCTCTTTTGCGTGTTTTTGCTCAACACTTTTAAAATGTCGAGACTCTTAGGATTCCTGTTTCGCGATACATTATTATAGAAATTAAGTCAAAATAAGGAACCCCAGGTTTTATAATTTATGCTGGTTTACAATTTGTAATTGTCAAATTGACATGGGATGATTTGAGGGTCTCAAACATCTTCGTCGTCAGTACTGAGACCTTTTGATAATTTCTTTTTTGCATTTCGATGTAATATTGCTACTGTGGCTCATTATTGGTGCAATCTTATTTTCATCAAAAATCAAGCACAAAATACCACGTATAGGTGAAACGATGAACGAGTATCTAATAAGTAGTATGCCTGTTTACATTTTACTAGTACGCGGTATTGTATCACTAAAGCAATGGGAAAACAAGCCTTTGAATAGCAATAGCAAATGAACCTGATCTAAAAAAAACTGCCGTCTACATGATTAGTAAATAATCGAAACTTAATTTCTATTTGTCATAGCAGACTTCAAAGGAGAGAGTTCTAAATCAGTCAAGTCAACTTGTCGGTCTCTTAAAATGTTGTAAGTCATTTACCAACCTGTATAACTTATTGTCTTCTGGAGTAGCCTGTATTTTTTTTTACAATCATCTAATATTTTATTATCTTCTGGTTTAGGTGTATTCAAAAAGTAGTGGATACTTATGTCCAGAAGTTTCTTGCTACTGATCCGAGCCTGACATCGTGTGCACCCGCACTAGTGGGCGCAATCACGGATACACTGCTTACTCAAGGTTATTTGAGCTTTGAGCTGTTGGAAAGGTTTATTGGCCGAATTTCACTAAATATGAGTCAAGTGAAGTTTGGACTTGTGACTCAACAAGTCCTCCAGTCAGTTTCGAAGTTGACTAGTCTGACGGATCTAAGGCTCCGGAATCCAGCTCCTGCAACTCGAAACCGTAACTTAAATTAGTACTATGTATCATGCTACGCGTGACTGATATAAAATTTAAATGCGTATTTAATTATTGGTTCAGAATTTCGAGAGGTATTTCGTTCAGGAGCTCTCACGCATTTGAGTACACTCCACTTTAAACACACCGGAATCCTCGACGATGAGTTGCTAGATGTCGTTGCGGAGAGCAGCCCTAAGATCGCTGAGTTAGATATTAGTTTCTCAGCTGTGACTGATAGCAGCTTTGAGATAACTATACCTATTAAGCTCTTACAATTGAAGCGGTTGGACATTTCTGGAATAAAGGTAAGCAAAACTATTTACAAAAATATGAATGTGTAGAGAGTTTTTTGAGCGCACCAGCAGGGTTGCGAAAATGACACTACCTTACCCTAGGTAGGTATATGAATTAGCTTAGGCATCAAGGAATGTTTGGGAAAAGCAATAATAGCAGCAACTGATAATAGGCTTCAAATGTGGCCTCCAAAATTTACACGTCAATGATGATCTGAAGCCGTCTTTACTTGGTGCATTATAAAAACTTTATTTGAAGTCTGCAAAGCTAAATTTTCTAATCAACCTAATCTCAACCGTAGTACGTCAATCTAATAACTAAATTAGTCCTACTCGTAAAGGCTGTAATTAATGCAGTAAATATAGAATAGCTTTCCAAATTAAGCGTTTATTTTTAATGGTAAAATTCCAACTATCGCTCCATTCCGTATATGATACTTCTACAGTACTTACATACGATCTAATCGCATACCGTGTCATTTTTGCAATCCCAGTGAGCCCGATAACCCGTATCTCCCTGCGATGGGAATTTACTGGGCCTAAAATAATCCTAATTATTATTTTATTATTTAATCAATGTAGATTGAATCATCATCACTGTACGCCATTGGGCAACATGACCTCAAAAAGACGATAGAAGAGATAGTAGCAAAACACATTCCATTCGCTGAAAGTTTTGCTATCTATACATTTCTACTAGATTCCTGTCCCAACTTGAAAGAACTAGATTTAGATATGATTTTCAGAAATGTGGATGGCGAGAACGGACCCGAGCTTCGTGGGACTCAGCTCCGCAACATCAATTACTTCCTCTCTTTGGATAATCCCATTTCTCTATGATTACACTTTTTCTTTTTCTTTCAAGTGTTCATTAATTACTAGTTTTTTTCTTAGTTTTTTTAGGCCAGTGAGTAGTTCATTTGTGCTGTAGCTGATGTTTTGATGTTGAACATCAATAATTTAATAATCAATGATCTGTGTAATATTATCATAAGCAGTACCATTTGAGTATTATTATTTCACAAGTCTGATTATCTCATTAAGAGATACGAGGGTGTATCCAGAAGTCCCGAGCTATGTATGGACGCCGATAAAGTAGAGAACTGAAAATGGGGTCATAGTGTAGAAAAACGGAATTTAACCTCAGGTGGAATAGGCCAAACGTTGAATACTAGTGTCTGGGGATGGTTTAGATAATTGATACCTGTGATGAATTGAAAATTTCCACTGGTGAACTTCGTCTTTACCCCAATGATTCTTGCCATGACCCCAAACTTTTTCACTTTTAATTAAAGTAGTACTGCACATGCCGCGTTGGTCACACATCCAATACTCCCGTCCTTTTATTGTATTTCTTTTAGAATAAGTATATCCGCCGTGGGCGAGTTTGTAGGTGGGTTGATCTCATGAATGCCAAATCTAACCCAAAGTATCTTTGGGTAGTTACATATGTGGCAAATAAAAACAGTCGAAAGACGTCAAAATTCTTTGCCATTCACGTAATCGAAAAGTTTGCCATTTTGACCGGCTACCGGAAAGACAGTAGTGGTATTCAAATAACATTTCTCAGTTGGTAGTCCAGTACTAGCATTTGAAGAATTGCCAATTGGAAAATCGGTAGAGGGACGCTTTTGAGATGATCGGGAGTAAGTGGTTCTTCCTGACAGAAAATGCTTAAATTTTCAAGTTAGGTTAGCGGAAGTTAAATAAAAATGTTTGTTAAGTCCTTTTGAACTACCTGCGTGTGTGTACTCTCCATGTAATACATTTAAATAAAGCTATTTACTTTTGGATATGCCCTCGTATCTAGTCATACGACAAATTATTTATATTAAGTAGTAACTAATGCAGGATTAAGGAGAAGCAATAATAAAATTTTGAGAAGCTGTACTATCTTTTGCAGATTTTTTGGAAGTAAGTACTGCTTATGTTTTACAACAATTATAAATTATATGTATGTCCAAGGTGGCTAAAACTATGGACTTGCTCTGCTTAGCAAAGCACAACAAACCCATAGTTTTGCCAACTTGGGTATAACCATAATCAATTACCATACGTCTCGCAATATCGAACACGCATAGATTTGTTGACATCTCTACAACTTTTATTAATTGATCCAGCATATTCATCGTCACTGTGTATGTAGTACTTGGTTGTGGATTGAACTTAATTTAATATAATTACGGAAATACAAGCTAGAGGCTTAAGTTCATTGGTTTAGCCAAAATGATAAAATCCACTGTCAAAAGCCGGAAACTTTTCATTTTACCAGTACGGCTTTATCTATCTAAAACTCTTAAATCAAATCACGTCCTTGGCAAATAAATACAATTTTCAAGTTAAATAGACTACATTACAGCATTGGCAGTTAATTACGGTTTTCGCTCTGTTTCACATTAGGTTGGCATGGCAATTTGAGTTTAGGATTAGTTCTCCTGACAACAAGTGAGAACGCAGCAGTTAGCTAATGCAAACAAACAAGTTCAGTTCATCAAACAGTCAGAGACGTCAGTTGTGTTTTAGAAGCCGCTACGAAAGGTCGTCCTCCTTATTTGTCCTCTCGTTCGGGACAAGAATAATTGCTGTTTAAGGCCTGACCTCAACTCAGACCCAACTCTCGCCATGGATATCCGCCCTTTGATGGGGAATGCGTTCCCTGAACCCTACGACTCGTACTACACCAACTTTCGACGGCTCTGCTCTAGCTGGATGAAAACTATTCCCAAGTTCAATAAGTCCCCAAGTGAACTCGAGTAAGAAACCTTACAATTAAATTTGTACTTTACATTTCGCAGAGATCGAGTTCATCCATACCATAACAGTTGTGAAAATTTTCTAAACCCGAAGCGCCTTTCATGATCGACCTCTTTGAAAATGAAAAATCCATGTTTACTTATTTCTCACCATTTTTAAGGCATAGGCATTGTAACCAACGCAACGTGACTAGTTATTTATATAGTAGGTTCGTAAAAGCAAGGCAACTGAAAATCTTGGTTGATATGGAAACGGTAAATTCTTCCCATAAGATCACCTAGGGCGTCACTGAAAAATAACATTTTTAGAAAGTTTTCCTGAGCCTGTTGTGTCTGAGGCTCCTGTGTGTGAGGCGGGAGTTTTCAAAGGACGCATTGTCGAAGTTGCATTTGCATACGACAGCAAAGGGTTTATGCACGCCACTTTAAATTGAAATCCCTATTTTTTATCAATCAATTTTAGGGATTTCTTCAAAGTTCTCCTTCGTACCATTACGCATCCAACAATTGAACCACGGTTCAAACTGAATTCTTATTTGAAGTATTCATTCTTTCTGGATGCTCCAATTAGACCGTATACTGGATTGCGGGCTTCACATATTGGTATGTAAAAATTTGACCAAATCAATTACTGTACGTATGTACGATAAATTACCCTTGAATTGAGATTGAGACAACTACTAAATACTCATTAGCTCCTCGAGATCCGCTTCGCCAACACATGAAAGACAAGTTGCCCACTAATGGAAAACCTGACTCTTCACGTCCAACAAGTTCAACGTCCGCACCAGATTCTTCTCAAACCCATCTTACGGATAGCAGCAACTTGATGAGATGCATCAATTCCTCAAAGTACGTTTTGGAACATTTGGAAATTGTTACTCTCTACCTGACGAAATTCATCTCTCGAATTAAAAAATTCAAGGATGCAAACGGTAATCCAATATATTCTAACATGATTCAATATATTTATGTGTTGTGCAAACAAAAAATGTCCATATGCATATGGGTGTGTGTTACGCTAGTTGAAAAACATTTTTAAATTATTAATCAACAGACTTGAAGATAGAAGACCCGTTTTCGGGACTTCCGCAGATTGCCGGCTTCTGTGCTGAAATCAACTCTATCACGAGTGAAGCGATTCTTGGAACTGCCTGTTTGGCTACCACGTCTGCTGTTGGTGAGAGAAGTTGAGAATATTATTTACTTGTAGTCGTTTCTTCTTGACTCCATCATAGAATATCACTAACTTAGTCATTCCGTGGTTGATGTATCACTCTGTATATCGGTGTATGCATCTGTCCAACGCTTTTTCTTCGTCCTCCAACCTGACGTCTTCTATCACTTTCGGGTGGCGCATTCTGCCAATCAATTAATTTCACATGTAGCAATAAGAGTATAAAATACGGCAAGTTGGCTTTGCAGAACTGACTTGTCGTATTTTTCTTCGTCCTCTGATTGGTTAACCTGACGTCTTCTATCACTTTCGGGTGACGTGTTCTGCCAATCAATTAATTTCACATGTAGTAATAAGAGTATAAAATAAGGCAAGTTGGCTTGCAGAGCTTATACTCTACGGTCATTCCCCTTGATTTCACGATTTGACTTTGAAAACAAAATTGTAACAAGAGAAAGTGGGATAACCCAGAGTCGTCCTAACAACGTAGCTTTGAAATGTGTATTTTTCAAATAGTAAGTGTAAATGTAAAGCAAGCGGAGTCTGATGACCCGAACTAACTTCTAAACAGAATCCGCAACTCATTATATTCCCCTATAACGAGCTTATTTATTGGGTTTGCTACGTATGTTTGTATGCTATTTATGTTTCTTTATTTCTGTCAAACATTTTTATTGTTCTTCTGATTGGATGTTCTAAATTCAGTATTGACGGGCTCAAACCATAACTTTACACTTCACTTCCATACAAACTGTAGCCAGTTCAGCTATACAGAGCAATGTTTGGCACTGATTCGCGGGCTATCTATTTTCTAACATGGGTATATTCAAATTCCTTTTATGATTTAGGGTTTTCCATGATTGTGGATTTTTTCAAGGATCCAAACGCTCTTCTATCTCTGTTCGCCAATGAAACTTCTCGGTTTCGTTTCCCAACTGAAGATGACAATACATATGCACGAATTAAGATTCAAGTCGGCTTGGACATGATTCTGAAATCCTATGAAAAGACTGGAAAACCAGGATATCAAGGTGGTTGGAGCCTTTTGACTGGACACAACAAGGACATTGTTACTGCGGAGGAAATTGAGATTGTGCTCATGGCAATGATGGACACTTTCCTGGTCCTGAATCCCATGTGTGTCAATCTGCTGGAAGTCTTTCGCGTTCTGGTTCATTCGGACAGCATTGAGAAGAGCTACGTCCTGAAGGTCATCCGCTCTTTCTCCCGAATGGATCAGATCAAGCTCTGTGGAACCATTCAAGAGCTCTGCGAACGAGTGAAGAAGATTCATCGTGTCTTGTGCTCCATCACGGGTTTGACCGACCGAATCATCCGAATGGTCATCCCCATGGATCGGGAATGCCCGGCGACTCCGCTTCCATTTTGTCAGCCAAGCTGTCTCGATTTCTTTGAAGAATATCCGCTGGATCCGGCCTACGTGGATCCGATTAAGCTGATGAGGCCTCAAGCAGACTCTGATGCAAATTGCGTTTCAGTGGAGGATGATCTAGACTTTCGCACCCGAGTGCAGGTTAGTCGTGAGACACTGGAAACTGCAAATAGTCAAGACGACTTTCTGCACGATCAGATCATCAACATTGAAGACGCTGAAAATGAGAGCTTGGAAAGTCTCCACTTCCGACGGTAAGCTGACAATTCAAGTACAAACTGAATCAGAAACAGAGTACATTACCAGTAGTTAAGAACTAAGGAATGGGACAATTTCGCAACCGATAGAAACATGTTAAATAGGGCCATCAATTAAAAAATTACATTAAAACAACAAAAAACTACAGAATATTTCAGAATTTTACGGTCTGAGTTGGAATTCGAGGAACACAGTTACATAGAAATTCCAACTTCGTTCAAACCCAAGGTCTCTTCTGTGAATTCTCATATGCATCAAATGTTTTTGATGACATGTTCAATATTTAACTTTCAATTCTGGCTCCTTAATCACTGGTTGATTCTTAGGTCTAGCGTAATACAGTACGTATACCATGCTTGTTTCGAGTGAGTACTTGCGTCACTTGTTACGGTATTCTATATTCCACTTGTATATCAACCAGAATTCCTCTCTTTCGTGCCGTTTACTTATTATTTCGTTGGAAGTGATATTGCCATTCGCTTTCTGATTTCACTGTAGTCCATTCGGTTTGAAAACTATTAAATGTTAGCATTCGTCGGCCTAAACTCAGAATATGTTAACTCCGTATATGGGCACAACACATTTTATGATAATTCATTCTCGACGTCTTTCAGAATATGTTAAGTCGAGTTTTGACCAAAATGACATTTTGATGCCAAAAAATCAGAAAAAAATCAATGCATCGAACTATCTACTTAGGATTTCATTAAAAAATAACACGCACCATCTGTGGCCAATATAAGCATGTGTGTTATCTAAAACGTTACCAATTCCATAGCATAATATGCTATTTCATTTGAGTTAACATATAATTGTTGTTGGAATATGTCTAACACTCATACACTACATATACGCTTGCTCTGAGATGACATATTCTGCATCATTCCTTACTCATTGCTACACTTGGTATAGCTGTGTATACTTTAGTATTTTTCGGACGAGATTCTTCAAATCTATTCAATTCTTGAGTCACCCATCATCAGTTATGGATTCAGAAGGAGGTCAGTATGCTTCGGCTGACACCCCAATGTCAGCCCAAGTG
>JAQFXY010000298.1:0-36774 GCA_034693865.1 Ceratophysella sigillata
TTTTAGGCATTTTTAGGAATTTTTGTTCGGGTGCCAACTTGGCGTTGCCATCCTACAGGCCAGATTCACACGCCCGAAGCGCCTAGCTACTAGCAACTACTGTACTCGACCTCACGTGGGCTTAAATCGAAGTCATACTGTAGACAGACAACACACTTGATCTGTACTATACGGACTTGTCACCAATGACCGATGACTTGTACCCAAGACCAAGTCACAAGTACATGGTGACTCTACAACAATGGATGACCTGACAGCCAAATAAATACTATGTATGTATATTCAGGCCGGCCACGCACGCACCGCAGCACATACTAGACCATATAGCTGAACGTGAAACGCGTAGAGCAGCCAGGCGGCTATGACATGCTATGCTTCTCCTCATTTCTCGCGCCAAATAAGAACACGTGAGCTCAGTTTTACACTTGAGAAAAACCGTGACAACTTTAGTTTCTGGTGAAGCTTGCATGCTAGAGTAGAACGGAATATTTTTTCTGTGTGCATAATACGCCGTTTCGTTGTTAGCATGTAGAAGACCTTAGACCAAAGTAGAAATGCAAGTCAACAAATCAAATCAGTATCAATGCATGAATTATTTGGACTCAAAGCGTATATTCATACTTGCAATAAAATTTTGAACTGAGGCTAGGACTTGCCAGGACTAGGAATGTAGCATGTAACGACCACTGTACCGTTACGTGTGGCGTGACTGATGACCTTGCTGTTGGCGTGTGAAGTGAGAATGAATGGTTTGAAGTAAGGCTCGTTGAAGCAGCTGACATAGGAAACTTATTTGTCAGCCTCGTTATATTATGTTATTTTCAATTATCAGCTCCCCGTCATCTGTCTAATTTCCAATGTCAGCTTCTGCAGACGCAGTGTTATGACTTAACCCTAAACTAAACAGAATCGAACAAATCCGGATCCAAGCCTCCGGCGGGGGGCATTACAAAGATTCCTTGTGGCAGCTGACAATTGAGTTTTCAATATCAGCTGAGTTGTTAACATGCTAGACTCGATGAGAGACACTGTTGCCTGATGACGTAGATGATCATACGATGCTCTTCCCCACCAAAACTGGGTTCCCTTACCTGTCTTCATCAATCACGCACACGCATTTCACTCTGGTAGTCAGCTGTAGGAGGTTGGAGCTTAATTTCTGGGTCTGGGTGTGGGGACGGGTGGGAAGCAGGGGTGTGTCCCCAGGTCAACTACTCTATTTCTTCGTATGCAAATTATTTTCATTTATACTTCAATAATACTTGGATGGAAATGGAAGCCGAGAGATAGCCAGAAGAAAACTGCTGATCGGAGCAACTCTTCGGGGCTTGGTAATTTATTATTTTATAATTCAGCTATAATTACTAACTTTGCTACTTAAGAGTTCCATATTTACCATATTTTTGTTTTATTTTATGTGAACGTGTGATATTAATTCAAGGTCTGGTCGGCTACGTTACATCTTATTATGTAGTTAATGCACTTTATACATTAGAATCATTAATATTCGTTTCAGGTTTTATGTTATATGATTTAAAGACATACTAAGGATAGTATAATTTATTATGTTAGACCGAAAAGCTCGTCTCTTTTTCTAAATTTTATGCGTATTTCACGTTTGTTATGTTATTTGTAGTATGCGAAGGTTAGTTGAAGGGCATGACGTATAACTGACGTCAATCATGCGAAGTAGGGATTTAACTTGTAACGGGAACGGGAGGTCTATGATCTCTGACTCAAGTCTGTCTGAATGCGGCGTAGTAAATAGCTGCTATTGCTATGACATAAAATGAAACTGGCATTGAAGAATGCTTAAAAACATGATTTTGTTCAAAGCAGGATGCGAATCTTCCATTGAGAGTAAAATTCTAGTCTTATGTCTTATATATTTTGAATTTATTTTAGTCTCTCATTCTCATCTGTCTTCGGATGTCAGAAATACAATTTTCGTTTCAGTGAAAGATGCCAAAACTGCTTGCTATTTAGAGAAGGTGCATCACGTATCCTACTATTACTCAACGCATTTTGTGCTGAATAACATGTTATTCGTTTCAGGTGCATCCCAAAGCCAAACTTTAGACTTATTTACATTTGAGGCTGACAGAAGAGGAATAAGTACTGAGGACTGCTCTTGACTTGAGTAACATTGTCTTCACTTCTCGACCTGAACCTGACTCCCTGTTGATAGTCCAGGACAGGGACTTGATCACTAAATATTGGAGACCATATGAATATATAAGTAAACAACGCATTTAAAACTACCTTAAGCCATGAGAATTACATTGGCAAAGTATGGAACGTCGTCCTACTCCTACCTCATTGACACGGTATGTACTTAATTTGGAAATCATATTTCATGACAATATAATTGTGGTGACTATTATTATTGTGTATTGTTAGACGTACCGGAAGATGCTCGGCAGTCATATTTTCCCAGCTGGCTGGGGTGATACTGGTCATATTCAAGCTCTATTAGAATTTCATAAAGAGATGTCAAATCGGGAGAAATGTCAGAGTCTGGTTGATGCTCATCCAACCGTTTCTATTGAGAAAGTTAAGGTTAGAATGAATAGCGTGTTAAGTTTAATTCAAGCCAACAACCTCCTAATCCTACCTCCAACCGTTTTGAATTGCTTAATAGAAGTATCAGAATTCTCTGGTCTTTGACGGTCAGTTCATGAGTCCATTTGTCAAGCATATGCCTGGACTGTTACCGGAAGCTTCAGAGATGTGTCGATTTCAATTATGTGTACCTAAAATCTGGAAGACAGATGATAGACCAATTGCAATTCATATGGCGGGTACTGGTGACCAGGTAAATTGTCACACTTTTCCTCTTTTTCTTTTTAATTACGTGCGTACATCTAATTTTTCTGCTATTCAATTACAGAACTTCTGGCGTCGTCGGACTCTTCTTGCTTGGTCGTTAATTCGTGATCATGGAATAGGGTCCGTTATCATTGAAAATCCTTTCTATGGAACTCGGAAGCCTCCAGAGCAAATGTGTGTAATGAACTGCATGCTAATTTATTCTGAGTATATATCAATAGAAAACTCCGGTCGTTCTTACTCGATTTAATTCGTTTAGACGGTCCAACGTGCGATTCGTCTCAGATATTTTCGTAATGGGCGGAGGATTGATGTTGGAATCGTTGGCGCTGCTTCGTTGGTTAGAAGCCAGTGGTTATGGTCCTTTTTGCATGACCGGTATCTCGATGGGTGGGCATGTACGTCATTATTACATTTTACACAAGTAGTATTTTTGTTTGTGAAAATCAAATAATGTTAACCTTATAAAAGCAAAACGGTTTGATTTTTATTCTAATGTCGCAGATGGCTTCTCTCGGAGCAAGTAATTACACCAAGCCAATGGGAATCGCCCCATGCCTGTCTTGGACCACTGCCTCGTCCGTTTTCACAAGGGTATATTAACCTCTATTTCTGAATCGGCAGAGAGTTGTAAACTTTAGATTACAGGGTATGTATATTTCAGGGAGTTATGACAAATGCAATCAATTGGAAATGTGCTAAGTCTCAATACTCTGATAATCACATCTACCGAGAGGTAATCCAGGATAAACTGGTCCACTACAAGCTGGTAAATCTGATTTTCTTCTTCATGTAAACAGATCTATACAAAACTTGGTTCTTGTATTTCATTAATTTTAATATTGATGCCTTGTCACTCCGAATTTAGATGAGTCCGAAAGAGTATGAAGAACGAACTAAACATTTTAAAGAGCTGGCTGAAGCGAGAAATGCAATGACTGCTAATATGAAGCAAGATTTTGACTCAAGTGCTAAGAAGTCTCGACTATTGAGAAGATTGTTGGAGGTGATGACTGACCTACGTCTAACAAAATTACCCAAACTGCTTCCTTCCATCAACTTCCTTCCACCTCTCTCCTTGTCCTCCTCAATTATTGGTTTCCTGATTGGTAAAAACTCCTCCCTGGTATCCTATAGTATCATTTTCCCATTCCTCGAGAAATTAAAAAGGCAGTCTAATTCCGATCAACCTAGTTCTCAATCCCAGTTGCATTTTGAAGGGAAAGTGCAGTCTGATCAGAAGGGAATACGGACGTTCTACAAACGAGATGCTTCGAGTTGCTCGGAATCACTGGAATTTATGCATCGCCTAATGGACCACTTTACCCATTTGTCAAATTTTGAAAAACCTGTTGACACAGAGTTAGCAATTTTTGTCGCGGCCAGGTGGGTGATCGGTGTTCTTTGATATATCTATTATAATGCTGGTTTCATAAATATCATAACTTTTCACAATATAGTACAACCAATGTTTAAAAACATTTTCGTCCTTTCTAGGAACGATGCATACGTTCTCAGAGATGGAGTGACAAGAATTGAAGAGATCTGGCCAGGTTGCACTGTTCGTTATGTGGATACTGGCCATGTAGTTGCCTATGCTCGACATCACAAAGAATTTCGGTATGTTTATTTGTTTGCTACTTACCTGCTTTTTATTTTACAAATACTTTGTTTATAGGCAAGCCATATGTGACGCAATTTCGAAACATCGTGAGAAGTACCACACTGATGGATCCCGACGCCCAGTTGGGTCCAATCCAGTCAAAGCAATACCAATTCGCACGACATCGCATTGGCAGAAGTGCCAAAATCATTCTCCGGCAATACCAAGCAGTAACGCTCGTGATATTGGCCCGTATTTTGAAATTGAACCGGTGCTGAATAATGTGGCTGAAGAAACTGTCGGTCCTACCTGTGTTACTCCTAGAAGCTAGGAGAATCCAACTTGTCCTCAGTACATGGATTCGAATAAGGCTGTCTCTCAATTAGCATCAAAATCATATTTAAATGGCGGCTTCATATTTCTTCTGACAATTGTAACTAGAGCAATTGTATAGAATTCTCAATTTTTCAAAAATTTTACCAAATCCGTACAAAGTAACATGTTCTGAACTGGAAAAATGAACTACAAAATGAGCACACTGCTTAAAAGTATAAAAAAAACGAGAGAAACATAAGACGCAAACATTAATTATAATTATACACACATATATTTATTGGAATCCTATTCTCACTGCAGTTCAGATCTACAAAATCTTAGCATGATAGTATTTTAATCCCGTGCTGCAATTATTTGTAAAATCTACCTGTGTGTGTTTGACTCCTCTGGTGGTTAAAGCACTGCAAGGTCTTGAAAATCGTAGGATTTAACGTCCTCGGAAAAGACATGCATGATAAAATGTAAATATATGTAAGATAGTAGTAATTAGTAAATACGTATGAACGGACTAACCTGATTATCGATTAAGTACGTAAAACGAACGGATACCAACTAAGGTAATACCAGTGACTAAACGTAATAAAGTAATTATATTTGCCGGTAATGGTTTATTAACGTGTTGTTTCATTATACATAGTATTTAACAGCAATACATAGATTTAGCTTGCTGCTCACTTTACTAAGGAGAAGTCTTTCACCAACACTGGTAAAAGTATAACGGTCATACATAGCTTCGGAACGAGTTGATAGTTTTGTCAAAAATACAGGAAAATTAACTCGTGTAAAATACCACTAATTAATGTAGGTGCACCTTTAATTTAATCTATTCTATATCTTGAGCTCGTATGTATTTGGCTCTATTCTAGCTCACTTAACAATCAACCCTTTTTGCATACACCACTACGAAGAAGGTAGACAATGAAAAATAAATTCGTATGGCACAAATCCTTGTTTTTTGTATTTGGTAACACGTATTCAATCTTTTACATTCAGCATTTATTTACGTTTTTACTACAACTAAGCAAGTCTTTCAACTTCGTTCATATTAGGATAACATCAATGAATGACGGACAGTGATTTTGCTTTTTGTTTACATTTAGCATACCATTAACTGATTACAAGAGTGCTAGTTACTTAACTTTGTTTTTAGATAGATTGTAGATTGTGTATATAAACCGAGCTTATTCATTTCTCCAGTTAGCGATGGCATGGAAAACGCATGCAACCAATACCATCACAGCCACTTTACCAGGAAATGGAAGACGCAGCAACCACGAAGCACGCCCTCTTTGTGCTCTAAACTTACTGAACTTCTTCTTAATCTTATCGTTTGAGAAGAACTTGTCCAATTGAGCCTTAATGTCCGGGTTTTGCTCAACCCATTTCTTGTACTCCACCATAGTTTCTTGATTGGTAAGATGTTGAGTTTGGCGCAGAAACTCTTTGAACCGATCACACACCCCTGGCCCAGCTTGAAAATGATAGTCTTCAACTCCAAACTCCTCGTCCGAATCCAGCTCAGGTGATGCTGGCCCTGGCTTCGGTTTCGAAGCCTCATCGTTTGGACCCTCCTTCAGAATCTCTTCCTTCCGAACACGCGGCTCATCGTTTGACTCCTCGACATCTTCAAACCCCGAACTCGAAGCATCACTGTCCGAGGATACGCCAGATTCCCAGTTTCTAAAATTGAAAGTATTCCCGTGCTATTAAGAAGTATCCGGTAGACGGTTGGACTAACTAACCGGACTAAAAAAAAAGTTTCAGAAAAAAATATACCTATACATACAAAAGTCAGCTCCTGTATAAATGTGCTGCATAAAGATTATTGCATATTCAAGTTGAATAAAAATAAAATAGAAAATCAAAATTTTTTGTTTTAGGAAAATGGTCTAAAATGTCTTCAAACATCATGGTATGGCTAGATCTAAAAAAAAGCTATCCTTGTTCTCTTGCTTCTCAAGTAAGTAACTGTTATTTGACCTTACCCTTCAGAACCCGATCCACTGCCTTCTTCTTCGCCCATGTTGGAACTCTCGCGCAACTCTTTCAATCGTGCTTCTTCAACTTGTTGGGTCAGTAGTCTTGCCGCTTCCCGTTCCCTGTCTCGCTGCTCGCGTGGTCTCCGATTCTTGACTGCCGCAAGCTTTTCCAAATACTTCTTTTTCCCAACTGAGCTTCTAGTTCGTTCCATTTTCTCTTCAGAGTTCCTATATCGACAAGTGACACGGGAGCGGTTAGTATAAATGTCTGGAGTGGTTTGGGAAAGTTCGGAGCTGAGTAGAAAGTACCCAGCCTGACACGGAATGACCAGCGTGGGCACAATCTACTCATTTCCCAAATACGACAGACAGTAACACGAACCAACCTACCTCTGACCTCTGACCCTCACACACGCCGCTACTGTTTACACACGTAATCCGACGCAGCGAAAGATGAGAGACGACTTCAAGGACCTTCCACGTTCAATGTCTGAGTGAGACTGAATGAGAAACAACAGAGCGAGGCGATGCGATGGCTCTTTCCTTCTAGAAGGTTCCAGGTTCCAGCAGTCTACTTGCCCTATTTGGCTTGGGTTCATATGCTGGCTCACTCGCTTGAGAGAAAGCAGGAGAAATGTGGTAGGTGGCTGCACCGCTTCACTGTTCCTCACGTTGAATTATGTGCCTATTGGCGCTGCGAAACTACACTGTGCAAAAAGGCAGAAGTGGTTGAGGTCATTGACCCAAGGCATGACGAAGCAGAATTCCAGGCCGCTTGCCCTATTTGGGTTTGAATCATGTGCTGGCTCACTTCCTTGGGAGAAAGCAGGAGAAATGTGGTAGGTGGCTGCTCCACTGTTACTCATGTGCAATGTGTGTATTGGCGCTACCAAACTGCACTGTGCAAAAAAGCCAGTTGTTGTGGTTGAGGTCCGTGACCCAAGGCATGACAAAGCAGAATTCCAGGCCGCTTGCCCTATTTGGGTTTGAATCATGTGTGTGGCTCACTTCCTTGGGAGGAAGCACTAGAAATGTGGTAGGTGGCTGCTCCGCTTCACTGTTACTCATGTGCAATGTGCATATTGACGGTCCCATAATGTACTTTGCAAATTATCAATTCGTTTTTGAGGTCATTGATCCCAGGAATGACAGTGCAGATTTCTGAAGCCACCGCTCAATGTAAAGATCTGTGGGGGACATATGTATGTATAAGTATAACTACTAGCAAAGCAACCCACAAAAAGCCACACCGCCAAAACCCGCGCTAGGCGGACCCGGCTTGTGGATTTTCAGAACTCTGTGGCTGGGTCAAATTCGTTTTCGAAAACTGAGTGTTGTTTGTTGTAGTTGTATTCCCTGAATTGATCCCTAGCAAAATGTATGATGTTCAGTGGAATGAATGTGGAATTGAGTAAATATGTATGTGGATTGATGATTCATTCTAATTAGGCCAAGTTAAGTACTCCGAAACACGGGTGTCAATATTTGTTTTGAAGGGAAACTTCCAATTCTCAATTAACCCAAATTGCCACAGAACCGTCAATAATTGAACTCATTTGTTATACGAATGCTTGTTTTGTAAGGTTTTCCTCCCACATCACATTTTAAATATAAAAAATGCATTATTCTACTTGGTTGCAGTTAAGCATAGGTACCTACTTGCAATTTGCAATGCAGCATATATTTCGGCTCAAAATTTTTATTCTAGCTTCTATGGACTTATCTACGCGGAATCATTTTCTCCCACTGTCTCCCTATTGTTACAAAAAGTATAGCTACCGACGCAAATCATTAAGTTGATTTTCTCATTTTCAAATTCAGAACAAACTCTAGAGTGTAAATCCCATTTATGGGTATTTCTTTTGTCTTGATGTATTGTACAAGTGTGAATATGTGAATGCAATGTGTTTGGTCAATAAATAAATAAATAAACAGGAATCTCATGAGCCTAATTTTCTCAATTTCAATTCATAAAAACCAATCAGAAGCCAAATAAAAGCTTCTGAAAGGTACAAAATAGACATTGTATGCACCGCAGCATAATACCACCGAGTAATTTTAAACAGCAAATCAGCCAAATTAATTCAATTCGTGATCATTTGCTTTCATTTGCTTTAGTCGTTAAATATTGTGAAAAATCTTCCTGTTTGTATTAAATTGACCACTACTCACGTCGTCAGCGTCACGTCTCACCTAGCCCGCCCATATGCTTATTGCATAGCTAGTATTCCAAATATTACTCAAAAGCTGGTTTGTTCATTGTTTCCCCAGATATGCATGTGATATTTGAATTGTATATTGTAAAATGTAACTCGAGTCGAGACGGAGACGATGTGACAATGAAGACGAATCGCATAATAATTTGCCATACGTCAGTCAAGAAGATACATACATAGATGTACATAGTTAGCGTATGTGCCAATTTAGGAATAGTATGCATACGTATAATATGCTCTTAAGATTGGAAGAGATTGAAGCTGACATGAAATACTAGTTCATTATATTATTACACAATAGCTGGGGTAGGCAAAGCCTTTAGGTCTTTGTTTTTCTGCAAATAGGCTGAGATTCAATTGGTATGCATCCTATATTATTTATGTATTGATCATTTAACCATTCGAAACTTTAATAAATAATTCGTCTTCCGTACTTCCTATAGGAAATTACTTTAGCTTTTGTTTTCCATCATTTTTTGGTTCATTTATCGTTTCGGATTTACAGCAGTTTAAATTCGAAACAACTGTCAGCATTTGAACAGTACAGTTTGGAATCAAATCTTACAATTAGTTGGAATGATAACAAATTAATATCTATGGAGCGTTGCACCCATGAACCTCAGCCGTTCAATAAGGGGAGAGCGTGACAAACACAATGCATAATCAAAAAGAATCACAAGTACCAATACATACAAAGTAGCAGCATTCCGCGTCCTTCTCTATTGTATTTGTGATAAGAGGGATTTTCGCTATCAAACCTCAAATGTCATAGTTATTACGGGATTAAGTAAATAATAGCTACAGACGATAATACACGTGCAGGTTAACTCCTCTGGAAAGCACAGCTCCCAAGAGTGGCAAAAATCAAGGCCCTACAGACAGCACTGGATATTGGAAAATGGCATGCAGTTAGAGGCACCAGATGATATTACGATTTTTTACTAAATTAATTATAATGCGTATTTCTGATTATTGTATCGGCCAAAAAAGGACAGTATTTTTCTCAAATCTATGCATTTCGAATGTATTTACAATACGTAGATTAGTTTTTGATAAGGGCGCCTATTTTGCTTATTGCGAACGTTTCAGTAATAATTGTTTGTGAGTTTTTTACGTGGATAAGCGATAAGCCCTATGGTACGAGCTACGCTACCGTAATATCAATCTGATTTTACGAAAGATTTGGAAACTGGTCAGGATTTAGTTACTTTACTAATTGCTTTTCGCACATACGCCCATCCCAAAGACTTTTTTTTAAATTAGCAATTTAGAGTCTACAATTCGTAAGATGCGAAACCAAACTACTTGGGATGGGAAAATGAATTTGACACATTTGTCGAGATTATTTATTGTTTTGCGGCATAATATACCCCCCACCATATTTGATTGTTTCTTATATTAAATCCAATAATGCTCGATAAATTCAAATTCATCGAATATCAACCACTTTTTTCAAAGTCAAGTTCAGCGATTAAATGTGGAGCGTGATTCTCCTTTGTTCCCATTCCGAGTTTTGAATAAGATACGACGCTGAATAATAACATGCATACGGAACAAAACTAAACGTGATTCTATTGTACAACTTACAACAAATGTCCACCATATGTGGCTGCTACCCAAGACCAAGACTCAAATTCAAGTAGGTGCTATAAATTCCTATAAATTCTACTTATGTAGTTATACATGTATGTATATGTACTGCGGAGAACAAAGGAATTCAGAATCGGACACAAAATCTGGCTAACAGGCTTCGCAAGGATTGCGTGACATGATTTGAATAAAGGTTTTTCTCCATCATTTTCCCATTACATTTTCTGCCTATTAGTTTTAACTTTTGAAAGGGTTAATTCAAGCGCGTCTCGCGTGTCTCAAATAACCTTATTACAATTACTAAAGGAATTGATTTCATTTTGTACTGTCGCACAAACGGACGAGATACCGAGAAACCGTTTTTTTTTTTTTTTTTACTAAAATGCAAGTTATTTTCTTTACGTTTAAATAAAGTGAGCTAGAAGTTGACACACGTTTATGGACTAATTTTAGCCATATAGCATGGTGGTTTTGATTTATGCATTATGCTTTACTACATAAAATAAATGTAGAAATATAGGGGTGAGGTGAGGCGGCGTATCTCATCTTTAATCAGAGCTATATTTTCATTGTTGTACTTTTAATAATACAGCACGTTTATCCAGTCTATACTTCCTTTTCCTATTCAGGCATGTGTATTCTATATTATTCTGTTTAGTACTGAAATAATAGTTTGTATGGCACTCAATGTGTGTTGGATTCTCATGGCTCATGGTACTCGCTAAATCAATAATTGTAACAAGTCGATAAGCATGACAAATAAAGCATGAGTGAGTCAATAGTTAGTTCAGTTGTCAGTTGTCACTAGTATTGCGGCTGAATGTGACATTTCAGCCTAACCGAAGACGCGTCAATCAATCACAGGCAAATAATTCCATGATCACCTCCAGTCTACAGTACATAATATATCTGCACCTGCACTGAATGGACAAGTAATCAAATAAATAACTTGGAGGTTGGGCACTGATACTGTTTGAATAATAAATGAATATGACCACATTTAATGCTTACGTGCCAGCATAGCATCAGCTCAAGTCTGACTGATAACACGATACGATTCAGTCTAAATCTACGTCCGGTCTATGATCTGGATCTGCATATTTATTTAAGGCTTTAAGCCAACACTTATACATGCATTATTGAGCAATAATTATTATGACCGACCTGTCAGATACACTGTTGTAACTAGCCGCCAGCTTCATATGTAACTGGAAGCTTGATGAGAATGCTCAACGGCGTTAAGAGAAGCACAATTTGATGTGTAAACCTGGAGCAGGGGCGAACGCAAAGCGCAATTAGAATTTTTGATACCTTTATTACCAAAGTATAGGCATATGCAGGATACCCGAAATGATGGAAATAGGAAAATACGAACATCGGGCATATGTAAATTGGAACTAACAAAAAATTACTCTTGAAAATATAAGTAGTTAAAAACGGCTTCGAAAGTTAAAGAAGAATTTGCAGTCGCTTAGAACTTTAGAACTCAAGGAATGGCACCTAGCCGGAATTTGCCAGTTTTGCCAGCCGGCAAAAAATTGAAAATTCCGGCAAAATAAGGCAAGAACTGGCGAAAAAAAAAGTCTCAAAACTAAGATATTTAAATGACTACAAGGTTCGGCTAATTTTATTTCCTGAACATAATTAGGAAATACTAAACGGGAGTAAGGAAGTTAATATTTCTTGAACGAGATTAGGGGAATAATTATTCCCTGTACGGGATTAGGCAAATTGTAATTTCCCGGGTAAATTTTTGACCCCTTGTCGCACCTGGATGTCAAATTTAGGGTCATTACTTGTTAAGAGTGTGTTCCCCATGATTCTTACACCTACAGGTACACGAATCGCAAATAAAAAACTTGCCTTCGGCAGCTCGGGACCAGAAGTTAGTGACAGTTAACGTGCACGCACACCTGAAGCCGTAGAGAAATGAGATCACACAAACGTTCAGGCAGTTTTTTCAAAAATACAGCCAATTTTAAAAACAAATATCATCAGAGGAAACACACAATTGTTTACAAAATAGCAGTTAAAAGCCCAGTTGAATTTATACACACACACCTTTGTATTTGGAATTTACATATAAAATATTTTAGCTTTCTCTGAAAGTGAATGAACTGGGAGTTTCACTCTGTCAAGCAAGGAAACAATTTTTTTTTACAGAACTAGGCTAAAAAGTCATTTGCAGCTTGTATAGTATTGTCCAAAATTAAAACACTTTTAATTGTGATAAAAGACAAGCACTGTGTGGAACGCACATCTTGACCGTTAAACCGAATTATTGAATGGTATAGCTCGTTCTCATTTGTTTCTTAATAAAATAACAATCTAGGGCGACATCATATTGAACTTTTTGTCAAACTTTGACCCAGATTATCCACCTAATACCATAGCCAGTCTACAAAAACATAATTCATAATTCATAAGGCATAACTAATATAATATTACATCCACTCTTGAATCTACCACGTTAATCAATACCAAATACCTATTATTGTACTTTTTAATTTACCTATTACCGCGTTTTCTTACTCGGTTCTATATTTCTTGTACTACCGTCGATTGCTTTTTTGATAATAATATTTATTGGTCCAAATTCTTGGAATACTCGGAAAACTCTAGACCCAGATCCAGTACTAAGTCTTTTAAACCCGAAATATCGAAAATCAAAATGAGCACTTAGTACAAACTCATGTTAAACAGAGCAGGAGTGGAGCAGATGTTTGTTTGCGAAAAACAAGCAAAGCATAGCCAAATTCCGTTTACGTTCTTTTTATAGTCTCTTTTATTTTATTATATATTTTATGATGTTCTTTATTTCTACTGCGAAATTAAAACCAGACCGCTGCTTTTGCTTGGGCTGTTTGAACGCGAAAACTGCGAAGATATTTGCAAATATTGACACAGGCTCATTTACGTTGAGTTCATTTCGAATAAGATATATTCCAGTTTTCTTCCTACTTTACTGACAAATAAGTAAATTGCAGGAGGATCACGCCGCTCAAGCCCCTCGTGTTTGAAACTCGTACAATACTTAAACTATTAGTAATTATTTGGTGTATACCATCAAAATCCGAATTCTGGGTTAAAAAGCCTGATTTGGAATTTATAATTGACCGTGGTTAATCTTCACTCCCATATCAAACGAGACATGTGCTATTTTTAAGAGCAGTTTGGTTTTGTTCACCCAGGAAGTCATAATATCAATAGGTCCAAAAGCTCAGATTAGGTCGCGACCCTGTTATTTATTTTAGAGATTCATGGTTGTACTCGCACTACTATTAGACAAGGAATGCTACATCAGTTCCTCGTAAACTTTGCGCCGTCAGTCGGGTGAATCGGTTACTTCAACCCCAACTTGACACCGCGCTGTAAGGTTATATTATGCTATAGCTCTATCATCTTCTAAAATGCATATCGATATCAATTATGTGCTTCTATGTATCAGACAAAACGTATTTTATCGGATACTGAAATCATATTGTATTTTATGATTGTAAGATGATAGCCGTGAGCTGCTACATATAATCGGTAGGCCTAATTCGGTATCACATTACGGTATAATATGCATCCGGAGTGTCCAATTGGCGGTGTAGAATTGGCGTGGAGACAAATCTTTCATTTTGACCTATGTGAAAAAATACTGCAATAAACTTGAAGGAGTTTAATGAGCTACTCCCAACGGCAAAATAATTAATTACTCAACGCAGGAAAAGAGAGAATAGGTCGAAAAGTGACAATTTAATAGCCAGCCAGTTAATTCGTCCATACATACATACATACAGTGTTATCAAGTAAAATACTAATTCTTCTTTTATTTTAACCATGATTCGTCGTGGTGGGCAGAAGCCTCGTTTGGCTCGCATCTACTTAGCTTTGGTTCCATAACCACGACATAATAAGCAACCTTTTAAACTCTCTTATCCATTTAATAGTTAAAAGTTAAAACCACAAAGTAAATTGTATTTCATAGCCATTAGAAGAATGTTCATTTCATTAGGGATACATGGTGGGACAGCGATTGGAATTGGAAGGTTTAAAATTACAAACGTCGAGTCTACTTGTTTGCTACTGCTATGTATGTATGTAGAAACAGAGTTTAACCTGAACTGAAACTGAAAACCATAATTTATCAATCTTGATTTATTTATTTTATGGTAATGTCAAATACATCAGAGGCATTCAGGAGTTAATAGTTCCACATTCTGCAGTACTACTGGCTCCTAAATATGTTCTAAATCTAAACTTTTCGCCTTTCTTCTTAGTTTAAGAACTGCACTGCACAGAATTTCAATGGTGTAAATAATGTACTTATTCCCGTATTCCTACGCAGTTCATGCCGTTGTGAACAGCGTAGTAGATTAAACTTAGCCATGTTATTAATTATCTGCATCCAGTTACATTTCTATATTTTTATAGGTTACATTGTATTGCTGGTGAGTTGGTGACATGTCTGTCACTTGCACGAATTAGTTGAGTACACGATTAAGAGACGATGATGTATCATCTAATACTACTGAATACACACGATGCGATACGCACATAGATTCTGAACTAATTATTGTGATGCTTTTGGTGCTTCCTTATTACTACGTTTGATTATTTAATCATGTAAGATATGTGTTTTCAAAGAGTTCCGAGCAATATCAAACTGCGGAACTAGACTGAAAAATGACAATGCATGTTATACAATAACATGTATGGATTTAATTTGTTTATAAAATGTCATTCGTTATATAATTCCAAGGTAAGAATACATTGCGAATTGCAACGGCGCAAGATGCAACACGCAACTGCAGACATAAAATAAGGGCTGCCTGGTTATTCTTATTATCTTCGACTTCCATAATTAGAATTCAACAAAAATGTGCCTGTTTATTTGGAAATGCCAACAGATTTATGATTTATTTATGATTCATTTTAAATGCTTGTTTCCGTATTATTCTATAGGATCTAGGATCTCGTGTTCGTGTACGTAATGTTGATACATAATTTAATTAGGTGATACCTAGTTTAATGAGCTAGTATGTGCGCATATAACTTAATCTGTGCTAATGTTGATTAATACTTTAGTATATGCTAACCTTGACCCTGAATAACTGATTTAAGATATCTTTAGAAATACGAGCAGTACGTCCACGTCCTACCGCCAATACTAATCTGGTGGCGTGGCGCAGCGCATGAAACCGCACCCCATGTACTTATTGCCTGCAATAATTAATACAGTAACCATAAACCATATCTACAAATATCAGACCAAAATAAACAGTTTAAACTGTTATGCTAGACCGACTTTTAAAGACCAAACAGTAACATCCTTCAAAAAATTCATCTTAAGTGTTCAGTTCCTACTACTAAATATATCGAACATAATTATTGGAAGCGTTTTAAATAGGCACGGATGATACCGTGTCTAAATTGCGCTTTTCTTAACACGGTGGCAAATCTAATTCTAAGTAGAAGTACAACTGCTGCGAATTAATTGTAGTAAGTAGTTAAGACTGGCAATTGGCAATAGTCAGCCTAATAAAAGCATTTCCGTGTATCTGCTTCAAATTCAGGTAAATACTAGGTAACCTGAATTGCTATTATTACTTATGCATTTATTTAACTTAGTTTCATAGCTCAGTGTCAGTATAGTGTAGCTTCGAGTAAAAAACCAGTAGAACAGAGCATTTTGCGAATACATAATACATAATCTGTCGAGTGTCGAGTCCGACCGAGGAGGAGGAATGCTCGAAGTGACTTTCTGTAGCTCGCTTAACAAAATCCTTGTTTCTAATGCGAATTTGCTTATTGAAGTAATAGAATATTTTGTATTTATTGTATTTATTGAACCCCATTAAATGGGTAATTAATCGAAGAGGTGAAATTGACAATTACACAAACTTTGACACAATTGTATTTATAAAATTATATTAAAGGAAAATTAAAATAATAATTAGGGAAGAAGAATTAAAGAAAACGAAAAATAGGCATCGGCTAGATGAAAACATGAAATATGAAAGCGCCATTGGAGCTTCTGCTGCTATATGCTAGTCCGTCCATTGGTAAACACCCATTTGCCTAAAAAATAGTATCATTAACATAAACAAATAAGCATCCATTGTTTGTGCTAGCAATAGCAATAAGATTAAAGCGCTACTTTTGGCTTCCGATTGACTCAGGTGATGGTAATGGTAATAAATGCTCCATTGTTTGTCATTTCTTCTACCGTCGATTCAGCAGTAGGGGTAGTTACAGTTAGAATGCAAAACACAACTCACGTTGTTCTAAGGACTAAAGACGGACGCAAGCCGCAATAATGACATGCCCCATGCTGCGAACCCTTCCAATACAATTTCTAGCCAGGAGGGCAGGAGATTAACACACTGAAAAATTGCCTAATTCCATCATCTGAGTCTATGTATATTCACCATTCATTATTACTCCATGCATTGCTAAACTACTTATACGTATATCTGGACGTCTTCTGAGATTCTGAATTTCTTCAGGTAGCAGAGGAGAATAATAAAATGAAAGGGGGTGAGTCTTGTAGCAGCAGAATGCATCTTGCATTGGAATTGGAATGAGCTGCCCCCGGGGAACATTTGTCGGAGTGTATTTGAGAGACAGGAAAATTATTGGATTATAAGATAAGAGGTAAAGTGAGAGTGGCCAAGTCCCTTAGTTGCAAGATGCAAGCTAGTGCAATAATTCTACCCAAATAATTACGAATTAAGATGAATCTGGCTACATGCATTATTTAGCATTGCACTGCATATCCAAGACTGCACCTTTGTTGTCAGAACAATTCTTTGTTGAGCTTCGAAATGCATTAATTGCTCTCAATGTCTACAGACATATATGTACTACATATGTATATCTAACTGTTCAGAGGAATGGAGCAAAATATTTAGTAAGTAGGAACAACTTTTACAATTTACAACTGAGCTGACAATGGCACACGGGTACATCCACACTCATTAATCAACAGCATCATCATTGTTCAGTTTAGTGTAATCATCTTCTGATATGTCATATGTATGTATATAAATAAATACCCCTAACCGCTTCTACGCCAATATAATAATTGCACGGCCAACACATTCAACATTCAATACACATTTATAATGTAGCGTAGGTATGTACTATGTATGTATGTATGTACATTAGATATAGGCAATGTCAGTCAGTAAGCCAGAAGTACAGAAGACGAAGAGCCGAAGCAGAGGCAGCCTCAATCTCAATCCTCAATCCTCAATGCTCAAAGAATAACCCACAATCACGATAAAATGCATACAACAGAACTCCTCGCTAGGTATGCTTTGGAATCGAATGCTCAGGAAGGTAAGCGGAAGGCAAATTACTACAGGAATTGTAATCTGTACTTTGCAGAGCCAGAGCGGGCTATGGAAGCCGATTTTTTTCTAGTAGAGCCGTGCTTACATACAGGTAAGAGATATTCTGGTGCAGATATTCGTCCCAATGTTCGTTCGTTTATGCTCAGATTCGGATTCGTAAAAACGTCAATAATTATTTAGTCGCGATTCAATTATGTACAAATACGGATAATTCTAATGCACTCCTGTATGCGGCCAAAATATTAGCATAATTCAAATTGGAATTAAAATTGATCAACCCAATAAGTATCAACAATCAGCAGGCGATATTTTGACATTATTTGGGAAAGTTTGGCATTGTTTGTAATTAAATTAGCTCTTATAACCAGATTTGTGAAGTTTCACAATTTGAAATAAGAAATAAGGTAGGTAGCAGTTTCTGAAAACCCTATTCCCCTACCTATATTTACTGTAAACTCTAGAAATTATACATTATTACATTATAATACATCATAAATCATAACAAAATTTTGGATTTCTGCGACCAGTTTGGACCCAGTCCGGCAACATTGCGTCATCGTATTTGCACTCACGGGAATCGCGTTCACGGAATTCGCGTTCGCGTGCACGACTCAACCGAGGCCTTATCCATTAAATTGTACTCCACTGAGGCCTCGCATCAAACTTGAAACCCGGGTTTAGAGTTGCTATACTTTTCACTCGCTAGTACTATTTACATCAATGCTTATGTACGTGTAATGATTAGATTATAAAACAAGATTAAAATTATACCACATAACCACTATTGCAAAATTTAGGCAAACCCACAGAGGCACATTTGGTTTGAATATGCCTGCCGGGATTTTAGAATGTTAGAGGGTTCCCCTCCCCATATGCGGATGCGGATGATGCAGGATTGCACCCTGGTGGTTAGTTTGGACCGGTGCAGAAGACCGGTGCCCTTGATTCTAGATTACTTGGCCCTGCGGATAACAATTAGTAAGGATTACGAGTAAGTAAAAGCTTTGTGCAGGCTAGCCCAAAGGAGGTGCGGGTGCTAATCACAGAGTTCTGAACCGTCAGTGGACATCGCCCTGGTAACTCCAGATAATAAAGTACAGAAATCTGTGTTTAGTATCGGGGCGCTGTTAGTGGCCGTGGAAAAGGGAGCCAGGCCGAGTGTTTGGGAGGATGGGCTGGAGTAGGTGGTTTGGTTGGCTAGGCTCAGTCGTAGTCTGTCTTCCGAGCTGTGGTCTTCTTTCAGCCGCTTGCTCTGCCTTCATCAGAGCCGTCTTCTTTGTGTGTGCTCTGCTCACGTTAAGTCGGCACACGGTCCATCTTCTGCATCGAGTCCAGTCCCAGTGCTCTAGGCCGGGACAAGTTTCTTCTTCGTGTACCCACCCAGCAGTTGACCCAGAAGGGGTAGGAGAGGATGTCAGAGTCAGGTCGACCAGGTCAGTTCTCAAATTCCCAACTCCTTGCACCCTGCATGCTCTAGCTGCTCTTCTGCCGGGGCACACATAGCATAGGATATAGGTAGGTAGAGAGGAGAGGGGCAGGAAGGATGGAGGCTTTTAGCCCAGTGCAGTGCGGTGGAGTGTGCTGGGCCTCCATATGCTCTGTCCGGCATGCGGCACGTGGGCCTCCATCTCTTCTCCATGCAGTACACACTGTGTTCTATGTACCACCACACCATTCCACCCGACTACCCTCATCCCTCGGCCTAACCAGGCCACAAGAAGGTCCGGTCAGGCCGCCCGGGTTCAGGCTCTCGTCCAGCCGCTCTTCATGCCCTATGCCCATCCATGCATCCTGCTCTATGTTGCCACTATAATGTAGTCTCCATGAACCATGCTGATGCTGAGGCCAAAGTACTTCAATCTACATACATACGACGACGTTGAACTTGCCCAATTATTTGCAGTTTCTGCCTGCCATATATTCTGTGTAGGTCATGCATGCATACTTGTATTACATGATGGCTCAGCTACACATTCATCTTTAATTTTTTGGAATTATTTAAAAAAGTAAATGCATATAATTGTCGTTGCACACTATGCACCACTACTGGGGTGGGTGCCTACTCTCATCCCTCACGGCATGCAGGGCACAAGGTCCAGTCCCAGTCAGGCCGACCCGGTTTAGGTCGCCCAGGCTCTGCTCTGGGGTGATGCCACACTGCAGTTGGCATGGCACTAGGCTATTTGCATTTGCTGAGATAATGCTGCGGCGAGGCCACAGTACAGTACTCCAACCTACGACGTTGAACTTGCCTAACTATGTGCAATTTATGCTTAGCCAAATATCTGCGTAGATCATAGTAGCTAGCAACTACATGTGACATTGTGACATGGCACAACGCACAACTCCTCAATTTACTCATCTTTCAGCTCGAGATCACTAGCATTTTGCATTATGCTTTTTCGATTAAATATAATATTAATATTTGATGTCCGGAATGTTATATTGTATATACAATCCGTTTGGATTTGATTTTGGGGAATTTTCAAAGAATTCAATGCATTTAATGTCATGTATTGTAGGCAGATATGATATGCCTTGCGGTATTTATTTATGGGTTCGTTCATCCTGCTCCGGCACACTTATTAGGCTCAATTTTCTTCTCAATGAGATGATGGTTTTCCGCTGTTCAGCGGGATGACCCGGGTTTTAGACCAAAGCCATGTTCCGTGTTGTGTCTCGGTTTCGCTTCCATTCATACTAATTTTCACCCACTAACGAAAATTGTAATAATATACTTAATCACTAGTCTCTATTGTTAGGTATGTAGTACATGTAGTAAAGTAAAGTAAATGGTGAGGCCAAACACCAAAGTGGAAATGCACATCCCGTGCAGTTATATCAAATTACTCTCTACTAACTAAAATGACAGCAGATTTTTTCATCACTGTACCTACTTTCGTGCACTTTTTCCAATTTCGCATTTCTAAATTATTGGCAAATGTGCATTTTATGTTGTATGGATTAAGCACTATGGACATTTATACGGAGGCTCAATGTTAAGGCTCGTCATTGCACGCAGGCCTCGGGCCTCGGGCCTTAGCGGGGGTAATTTCTCCGCTGCTACTGAGCGGTAGTTTTTGCTGAACAATAGCAAATAGCAAGTTATCAGTAGAGCATCGAGCAGTAGTTCGTCTGAAGGAGGCCCAAGTTTGTCTAGAATGTAGCTGTGCGCGGGATGATTCCTTGGACGCAAGGCCAAGGCACAGGACAAGGACATGCATGGAGCTTGAGATTCTCCCGCTTCGAAACTGGGTGGTACGGGGACTGAGTTTTTTTACGTTTGAGCGCGGAATAATTCGGAAATACTTCCATTATCAACTCATTGCCTATGTCTATTTCAAAAATTGTTCAGCTATACTTTTGTATTTTAATGTTTATTCTATCGTCCTATTATAATCATTTAATCTATTTGTTATTTGTTGGCAATTATTTATTGAGTGGGAGCCTGATGAATAAATGATTGTGCCGCAATGCTCCTAATTATAGGCGGGTCCAAAAATAAGACAAATCTAACAACCGTATTCTTCCAGCCCAATGGAAAGGCGTATAATGTTTTTCTCGCAGTAAATTCGTATTCCTGCATCTTGTATGTCTATTTGATCACTGACAATTTAGATTCGAACAAAGCTAAAGCTAAACTTAAATTCGATAACTACATACCTATACGAGATTGGTTTTAGGTGTAATATTAATTCGACATCAACGGTAAAAATAGCACCAAAATTACTGGGCAATAAATAGTTGAATGCTACTGCAATCCAGACAGCGAAGGCAGATGTAGGAAATATTTGCAAGAATCTTCAATAGTATAGGCCAGGCCATGTCACTTAGGTACTTTGTCTAATCCCTCCAATTGGGTTTAAAAGTCCAAAGTAATTGCCGTAATCTGTTTGTTTAGAAAAATGTCGTAATTCGTAAGACGTAAGGGTATATTGCAGTTATACCTAGACCTAGATATTAATAAGTACCTGGAGAGGAGATTTGCGGGAAAATGATTAAAGAGATAAAAGCAACAATTTAGGTATCAACTTTCAATTTTATGTAATGTAACATTAACACTGCTGGACTGTTTATGTATTAAAACTTGAAGGCACATACATCTAAATATAAATATACTCAATACTCATATTTAGGATATCGACAGACCAGTGTAATTATTTATGCTTTTCCGCGAACTTCGATTCGGTAAACCGTATTGAAACGTCTGACTTCACCTTTCATTTCAGTGAAAGCGATCATTTTTTCAACCTCCAGCCTCCAGTTTTATTTGTCACTTGAGAGGATAATAAAGTTTTTATCATATGAATATATAAATCACCACCGGTGTTTTTGTCAATGGTTCAAGGTAACATAAATCATAGGATCACTTTGTTATTACCCCTGCAGCGCCCTAACAACGTACTTAACAAGGAAATAGTTCACATAATCATAATTATCATAAAAACTTGAACCAAAAAGGGCATAATAAGAGGCACCATCCTACATAGGTTCAGTTCAGTGCTTGACATTGATTCCTAGGCTGCTAGTATCTTTTCATTGTAAACATCGTACACAAGTGATTCATGTAAATACCGAATGTTTGTTTCTCTTGGTATTATTCAATATTTTTTGAGACGTACGCTGCTCTCTTTTCAAATTTTTTAAATGCTGTGTACCACCTACCAGCTATCAAATTAAATGAGGTTCCCCATCTCTTTCTCTGTTTCCAAAAATCATATCTCTCCAGGTTGAAGCGGTGTAGGTACGAACTTAGTACTTATACATAGAAATAGAAATTCATAGGTACAGCCTAACTCTTTGTGCACTCCAGATTTTCATGTACTTAAATCCGTTATTTTCAAACTGAATTGTAATTTCAATCTCACAGAGAAAAGATTCTCTTAGATTGTGATAGCTACTACAGTGATTAAGATCGAAAAGCTGAGACTGAAACTGTCATTCTGTTTGCCGCTAGGTCCGTGGGACTTAGGTCGACGTGGTCATGCTCCAAGTACTACACAACAGAAGCCAGTAATGTCTTCCGAAGAATGGCCTTCATTAGCACCTATCATAATCGCCGACAGAGTCAGCTCTCTGCGTCGCGATTCGAAGAAGGATGCGGAGTCGAGCGGAAGTCCTCGCGGATGGGCCACACCGACCGCTATTTCACATTCATCAGAGTCAATTGACTCGGGGACCGAAGAGCTAAGTGACGGCAAGCTGTGTGAGTCGAGTGCAGAAGATACCAACTGGCCCGTGATCTCGGGAGATGAACTTGGGCCTGGGAGTTCGGGTCTTGAGTCACTGCCGCTGCCAGGAAGGCGGAGTTCAGGTGCCAAGAGTACTCATCTAAGCGGAAGTGAGAGTACGAATGGAGTGACCTCTTTGGCCGATATAAATCAAAATGGCGGATCATCCCTTTCAAATGGACGTGACAATGGAAATGGAGGTTCTATTTCGAGCGGTAATGAAAATGGGGGATCTTCAGTTGCCAGCGATGACGTGGCCGAAAATCAAACTCCGCTTGTTGTTCAGACAACAGTTCAGAAGAAAAAAAGTAAGAAAACTTGAGTTATATATTATCTACTTACTGTTATTGATATGGTGTTTTTTCATAAATCAGGCTCATTTTATTTTATTTTGCAGGTTCAAAATTAAAATGGAAGACGTTAGAACTTCCTACGCCGCTGAGTTCACTAAAATATCATAATTCCAGACGTGGCCGCGATCGTGAACAGCGCGAACGAGAACCGCGTGAACGAGATGCACGCGAACGACAACCAGCGCGTAGACCTTTTAAGACAGACAGAGAGAGAGAGCGGGAGAGGAGGCAAGACTCCCCGTCCAAGATTAATGGCAATTGGAAGGCCCACTACTCAAGTGAGTATTACTTGTAATCTTAATCTAAGGCTGGAAGACTAGAAACTTAGGCTGTCCACATCCAACCGCTGAAACTTGTCACGGGAATGCATAACTCTGGAAATCGGAATTATATTGAGGACTCGATGCATTTTAATAATTATTGTAGTATTGAATGTTCCGATTGATAAGACATATTTTATTGGAGAACAATCTAAAATGAGTACTTTCCTACTGATTTGAAATTTGAAGTACAAAACAAACTAAAAATGGTTTTTCCACGTGTGTATGATAACTACTCAAAAATAGTAATTGACATACTCATGATATATGTCCAATTGTTTGCGCTCACTTTAACAACAATCTGGACTTTCCTCACTGAAGCTCACAACTGGGGCAAAACATACATTCAATTTCCGTTCATGAAGTAATAGTAATAAAATAATGCAACACTGACTTGCTCAGGCTTCAGACATTAGTCGTCTTCGACCTCCGATTTACCTTTTGAGTAAAGATTTATCTCTCTGGATTGTTCTTTAAACATCAGTCAATTGAAAGGTGAAGGACATACGAAAGCTTTCGCACTACAACGATATTTTTAAATTCCCTGAATCACCGAAAGACTCGAATTTGTAGAATTTCCTCATGTTTCCAATCTCCGTCTCGGGAGTTTCTATTTTTCCAGCCCCCAGCCAAAACTTTATATCAGGAAATGAGTCGGATGATACATTGAAATATTTAGAGTTCCATGTTATAGATATGCAGTTGGAGCATTATTATGGTAAACCTCCAGATCCGAGACGTGAGAAAACCTATCGTCCCTGGGTTCGGCCAGGCCCAAAAACGATTCAAAACAAAGATGACCCTGGCGGGTCGCGTGGTGGGCGTAGCGGGCATCGAGCTGTACCTGCGTATCAGTATGTTCCCAAAGATGAGTCCGACGGAGTCTTTTATGAAATTCCTGTTCAGAAGCCCCATGCACATGAACCTAATTTCCCGGCTCAAAGCGACTTCTACAGTTTCTTTGACTTCATGTGTGAGTACAACTCCTTCTCTCCGCGTGAAGGAAGTCCACAGTTTATTCAGCCCAACTCTTACAACAGTCTTTACACAACAATTGTCTCGGAGGATCTAATGCTGCAGTTGCTGAGACATCAAATGTAAGTTTCCTACGACTACGATTATAGTAGGCATATAGAGCGCTGAGTATTAAGATTAAATACGATGATGCTCGGGCTGCATCTATTTCTGAAGCTAATGCATTAAGCAAGAAGCAGAGTTAACCTTACACCGCTTCACATTTAAATGTCAACGATTGTCGATTGTCGTTAAATGTCAGGCGAAAGATCGCTCTTCTTGGTTGTATATTCAGAATTGAAACCTGAAATGAGTTTTCCAAGCTGCACTCACTGCTAAATGGAGTGTTCTGATGTTCACCCCGATTAAATCAACATTAATAGTTTGGATAGATAACATGGATAGTTGTTAATGAAACTGGTTTGCCAGTGAGCTGGTTGGCATACGTTTGCTGCTAATATTTAGCTGCCTACTTGCTCCTGTACTCTGCTTACAGTAAGATGTTTCTCTATTCTATTTAAAACCCACCGCAGCGTTATATTTGAAGTTTCCTACAGGTAATAATTTATCGAATTTTTACAAATTAATTATTGGTTTGTTAATTAGCAATCATACAAAATGTTGTTTGTCGCCAAACAGAAAAAATGAATGCACTATTGCTCACTCACAAGTAGTGGAGTTGTTGTAATGTTTAATGTGGACTATGAATGATAAGAGGATATTGGTATAATTTATTGTAATTCTTGGGCTCGACAATTTAGAAGTATCACGTTGAGTTGATCCAGAGCTGAGGCTGATTAATATAACAGAGATACTTGTGCCCTTGGTTCGATGTGAATGCTAATGAAACTCGTTTATGGCAATTGCAGTGAGTATTACTTCTGTTCCGATAATTTGGCGAAGGACTTCTATATTCGTCGTAAAATGGACTCAGAGGGTTACTTGCCAGTCGAATTGATTTCGTCTTTCAAAAGAGTTCAGAATTTGACTCTCGACGTGGATCTGGTCATTAAAGCAATCCGGACTTCGAAGCATTTGGAAGTGAGGAATCGGTGTGTCCGCACAATTTACGGCCCGCGAAGTTGGCCCATCCCAGACGTAGCTCCGAAACCACTCGAATATGACGAACGTGTGTACATTCCGCCTGACCCATTATCAGACGACAAACATATGGATGAGTTAGAGAGTCTGAAACGTCGAGGGGTGAACGTGGCGGAGTTACCCAGTGAGATACTTGCGGAGATGTGGATGTCGAGGTTGAGTAATCCTGAGAGATATTTGGATGTGATATTTGGTCCTGAGCGTGACCCTGAGCCTGAGCCTGGTGCAGATTTGGATTCATCTGATCCCGACACAGATTATGAAGTTCCTGACCTTGGCACAGTTCAATATTCATGTAAGTACTATATACTATTTATGTCTATGTTGCGTTTATTTATCGTGTGTATGTAAGGGCTTTAGCCAATTCATCGGACGATTAAATCATTGATTGATTGATATTTGGACAGATTTGGAGACGCAAGCTGCTGGGGCAGAACGGGAAACTTCTGATCTCGAGACAGAGTTAAAGACATTACATCTTGAGTCGGATTTGGAGATACCCCAAGTTGTGGCAGAATTGGAGACATCCCAAGTTGTGGCAGAATTGGAGACACCCAAAATTGTGGCAGAATTGGAGACACCCCAAGTTGAGGCAGATTTGGAGACATCCAACATTGTGGCAGAATTGGACACGCCCCAAGTTGTGGCAGAATTAGAGACACCCCAAGTTGAGGCAGATTTGGAGACATCCAACATTGTGGCAGAATTGGACACGCCCCAAGTTGTGGCAGAATTAGAGACACCCCAAGTTGAGGCAGATTTGGAGACATCCCAAGTTGTGGCAGAATTGGAGACATCCCAAGTTGAGGTAGATTTGGAGACATCCCAAGTTGTGGCAGAATTGGAGACACTCCAAGTTGAGGTAGATTTGGAGACATCCAAAATTGTGGCAGAATTGGAGACACCCCAAGTTGAGGCAGATTTGGAGACATCCCAAGTTGTGACAGAATTGGAGACACACCAAGTTGTGGCAGAATTGGAGACAACCCAAGTTGTGGCAGAATTGGAGACACCCGAAGTTGTGCTAGAATTGGAGACACCCCAAGTTGTGCCAGAATTGGAGACACCCCAAGTTGTGGCAGAATTGGAGACACCCCAAGTTGTGGCAGAATTGGAGACGCCCGAAGTTGTGCTAGAATTGGAGACACCCCAAGTTGTGGCAGAATTGGAAACACCCGAAGTTGTGGCAGAATTGGAAACACCACAAGTTGAGGCGTGTTTGGAGATACCCCAGCTTGAGGCACATTTGAAGACACCCCAAGTTGAGGCGTGTTTGGAGATACCACAAGTTGAGGCACATTTGGAGACACCCCAAGTTGAGGCAGGCATTGCATTGAATACAAAGGGGGAATTGACTGATGAGTGGGACTTGACCACTGAAACGAATTTGAAATCCTCACCAGATCTAACTTCGTCAACAGAACTTGAGGCGGGGACAGAAGTCGCACTCGAATTCAAAGCTCAATAATTACGAAACTACTTGACTTGCATCATTGATTGGACAATACAAGAATATCACGATACCTACCTAGATTTGTCATACACATAATTATTATATTAAAGGATCACTGTGTGGTCTTGCCTTTACAATTTTATGTATTGTTAACATGCGCATGCGCATGGTCCTCTCTTACTAAATTATTAAAGTAATTTAACTATTAAATCTACTATGTATATTTTGCTAATAATGCTGTACTTACACGTGAGTGAATGTAAAAGTTATTATTGAAAAAAAAGAGATGTACTTACTACTTACTTATATCCTATAACTAACTATACACATGTTTGGCTTCACTGACTCTACATAGCTATGCCTTACGAATTGTTGTTGTACATCTAAATTCGTATTATTTTCAAAAAAGTGTGGACTAATAAATACGCGTTGCAGCGAACAGGGGTATTTGTTTGGGTCTCTTATTGAATGCCTAACTAAGTCCGGCATAATCATTCCTAGCTAATATATCATTCCTTCCAAATTAAGTGATTAGCATATTTGTACAATCCTTTATTCAGGCTTCCACACAACAAAATATGTCAACATGCTAGAATTAATTATAATTATGAAAGGAATACTTCGTTAAATTTTGACGATGGGGGAATAGTGGCGAGACCACTTGCAGCATTTCCGCGTTGAATTGCTAAACTGATTTGTTGGGTTAAGAATGACTTGGAACGGGGCTTCGGACGAGGCATGAAGGCGGCGCGCGGCGCCCAAGCTATTTGACCAAACACAATTTAAACCACAAAAAACATATTTACACAAACTAATATAATGCGTCTATACTACCTAGTGGCGTATTTAATCGGAAAAAGCACAGGAAAATTTGTTAACATGATAAATTACATGTTTTACAGTTCAAACTGTTTTCCTCTGTTCATGACGATGGTTGTAGTAATTGAATAATCACTTTTTGGTAGGCACTGCTTCGTTTGATAAATGACATATCCTTTCCAATTTTACCCTTTCCATTTGAGTTTTACAATTGTCAAGTTGTGCTTATGGTTTTCAGATGCGCATGAAGGCATGTAGGAGTGTTTCAATTTGAAAAACAAGCATTGTTGGCAATTTGTCTCTTGGCCTCCAAATTCACGAAGAAAGTATTTCCAAATCGGATTACTGCTCTTATGCTGTGGTCCGTAATATCTTGGATTTGGGTTTGGTTACTGGTGTATTGTATAGTGGTTTCTACGAATTGTTTGCCGTTTTTTAATAAAATAATGCAAACTTGGCATTTGTACGTTGTTTGCAAATCGTTTCAACTTTAAACTAACTCAAAACGAGATGAAAATATGTGAATATAATCTTAAGCGCGCTAATTGTTATTTCAATTAAATATTTCATTTAAAAGTCAATTACGACACGGCGTAAGAGGTTAAATGTTTTGCTTGAAATTCGACTTCAAGTTGGTAAAAATTCGAATTTTGAAATCGACGAATTATTCGAATTGAAAAAAATGTAATGTCCTACCGACGATTAGGCAACATTATTACCGCATAACTTTAAGTCGAGGTAATAAGCTAAGTACGTATATATAGATCGCAATAGCTATCTTAGTTAAAACAATTTTGCCTATTCATGTGTGGATAGGTATCGCATTCCTTAAATTAGACTTTTATGAATGACTTATAAATCCCATTTACGGCAATAATGATGATTCTTGGCGAATAACTAAATAATAAATAAACAACAGGTGTAATTTAGTATTAGGGAATATGTCATATTTTTATTCATTTATTTATACGTATTTTATTCATTTTGAACGTTAACTACATAAAGAGAACAACAATAGAAGGAGGTACAAACACAAGTATTACTTGATTCACATGGTCTGCATGCCTTCTCGGATGCCACAAACTACGCAACTGATAACTATACATTAAGTTGTCATTTTCAAAGCTTTTGGACAGAAACATGGTAACAGAACGAGGGAAGAATGACCATGACATGGCAATGGGTATTTTGTGTCCACCGCTTAAAGAACAGTTCCCATCTATTAGGACTTTTAACAAATTACAGTTTTTTTTACAACTAGCATGGCGGTGGAAGGGACCCTTCACAAAAATCACGTTGACATTCTAATTGCGTAGAATGTAGTTGCAACTCCTGCCTTATTATAACTACTTCATTTTAGGACAACAATACATAATAAGACTCTTGCACAGTTGAATTCTCTAAATTCTAAGCTTAACAATTACTTGTGATGATGATAATGGGTTACGCAGCATGACGAGGTTCATGCCTCAAACAATAATACATACTATGAACGTATAACATTTGTAACGGATATTCCTTCGTAGCTTTGAAATAAATTGGCTGAATGAGTTTGACTAAAATTAAACCCAAATAAACACTGGCACGCAAGGAATGAGTTGTTCAACAAACGACAAGTGATCATTTGACTTTTGGGTTTTGGGAAGTTTTCTGGTTGCGTTGCGTGTTGCAGTTCCGTCCAATAATAGTGTGTCATCACCTGTCCGACGACCCATAATTTATTGTTACACTGACGAACCACAAAAAATAATACTAATAACTTAATTCTATTTGAAAAACAAAATCATTGGTTGGTTGGTCTACGGGATACTAATGGGATTTCATTGCTGTAATTCCAATGCCCACACATGCTGTGGCCATCCTGTTCTCCCTTTTGTTTTTCGATCATTCAGGCGGCGATTTTCAGTATTAACCACGACGACGCTCGTTGTGTTGTTGTTGTTGCTATTGTGAAGCTCCGCCATCTAATACAAGAAATAAGAGAAAACAATTAGTTCAATATTTTCAGCTTATAATGGCAGTTCAATTCAGAATAACGTCATATTATTCGATGATGGTATGGCGTACAGATTCTATTGTCTATTTTGCGAATGAATAAACATTTCAGAAACAAGTACCTATGTGTTAATGGTGAACCGTGACTAGCACATGGGCATTCATTGCTGATACTATTGTACGCCGTAAATGTAAATACATATAGTCGTATCGTAATTATCTGAGATTTTATGTTCTTGTATTTCTCAAAATTATGAACCATGCAGTGATGCAGAAAGGTGCACAAAATGGGCTTGGTCAGCGAAACACTTCTCGTAGAAAACTTGCGAACGCTAAGCTGGATAGAGCGGTGTTAACGAGTGAATTTAAATGCGGAAAATACGCTGCGACGTCAAGCTTCATCGGCATTCTATAGGTAAATTGTAACGGTTAAAAAACTCACCGTAGGCGGATCTCTACGTATTTATACTGATACATAGACTAATAGACTATCTGTCCATTTCTATTTTCGGTGCGTAAATACCAATTTCCTGCAATTTGATATCGGATTTAGTAAATATAAAACGCTCATCCCTCGCAAGTAAAGTGCCCACCTATCATGTCAGATGCATGTTTTATAATTTCTAAATTGCTACAACTGAAAAGTAGTACCGTATACAAATTCAAATTATCTAGCGTAAGTGCATCGGTTTACAATAAAATGCACAAAACATTTGTTGTGCTTACAAATAAAAAAAGGTTTGGAATTTAGCGGATGAATAGCAAAGCACGCCTATTATTTCGTTTTCATATATTTTCAGACCGTTTCCGTTCCTGATTTTTAGTTTTACTGAAAAGCAATTCGAATTCAAGCACCGTAGAATCCAGAATCAAACAGCAATTACTGATTTACAAAAAATAAAACGAGTATATTTGACAGGATACAGTGAACTAATGCAAAGGGAGGAAAGTTGCAAATGTTCGGACCTGAGAAACAGGTATTCTATGTAGTAGATTATGTTTTGCACATGGTACAAGACACAATATTAAGTAGTTTATAATTTCAAGATTTTACTACTAGAAACACCAACGGCTTAATGCGTTAGGTAATTTTTAAAAAAGTCGACTCCAGAATAGCTAAAAATCCAAATTCCAACTCAAAACAGTAAAATCCTAAAGCAAACTCCGAACATTAGCACATATTGACGCTCACGCACGTCCCATATATAAAGGATATGTAAACAAGGTGTCAAACGCGCATACACGGCGTCACTTCTCTTGAGCCTTGTAGTAAACTGAACGCCTCTTTATGAAAAAATTAATGCAAATGAAAAGTATCTCTGGGAGCAGTGCATTGCATATGGAATAGAAAGTTTTCAAAATGTTATTCAATCCACTCCTCATGTCCCGTCACACTGTAATAACAAAAATGCGGGCTGCATATTCACTCTGATGAAGATCTTCCTTTCCAATTCTGAGTGTAGCAAAGGATGAAAGATCCAATTTTTTATACACTTCTTGTATCTGGTTTCTCTCCACTTCCAATTTCAACGGTGGTCCTGCCCTTCTAATTCTAATGTATATGGACTCTCGCTATTATTTCATCACACTCTATGTATACCACCAAACCAAACCTAAAACAAATCAAGTGTGAGAAAAATAGAGTGAAATAAAAAAAAACAGGGGAACTCAGAGAAATAATTTGATTAGGAATAGGAAACAGTTACTCCGTTGGGCCTGACTTAATCGTTCTAATAGCTTTTGTCTGTTTCTCGCTTTGGAGATCATCCGATGAAGCAGAGGCCCATTTGGGTTCTAATCACTTGGGTTCGCAATTGAATTACGAGGAGATGTGGTGGTGAGATGAAATTGAATTGTAATCAAATAATTGGGGTTAGAGGTATATGGCAAAAAGATATAGATACAGAACGACCGGTTTTAGTGGCGAGGATCTCGGCAAACTACGCGCGCGCCTGCGAATTCAGTGTACTTGATATATTCTAACTTTATCGAATTTTAAGTGAAACGTCTGATATATTTTAACATTTCGTTTAATTCTAAGACCATTTCAATATTTTGCTTCTACTTTAATTGTTAATATGCTATGTAGTATGTGAAGTAATACATCAAAGGAGAAAGGAGCACTGTATAACTGTAAAACGACCAACCGCGAAAGGTGCAGGTGAAACGACCCACTGCGAAATGAGCAGTGCAAAAGTAGTCACTTTCAACATCACCCACCGCGGTTTATTGCGGGCTTAGCCTGCAAGGCATGCCTGCAATTGATTATGGTTTGATGCTCACATGTAGCATGTAGCATGTAATATAAGAAATAATGCACAATTTTATGCGTGGTGTGATGTGTTATAGGTATATTAATTAGTAGTATTGATTACTATGCATTTCGATGGAATTCCCAAGAAATGGTAATACGATTGATTTGTAAAAATTTGACGTATGATGAAATATACAAAATAAATCATATGTGATGATTTATTTTATAGTCCAGACTGTAATAAACTAACTTATTTTGTGAAATTAAATATACCCATAAAGTTGTTTTCTACGCAAGAAGTGCGAATATTCTGGCGATTTGACGTTGTTTTCTAAACATTTTTAATTTGAATACGATTTGAAAGCGGTCACAGGTCAGAGTCAGATAGTCGGAGTTGGCAGCATCCCTACGCCGGTCAAGCCGCCCAGCCCAGAGAACAGAACTTACCAGTAACTCTTTTTTCCGCTTCTCATCTCCGCGAGCCAATTTTCGTGAGATTTCTGCTGTGAAAGCTGCAGGAGTCCGCGAAGGGTCATCCCCTGATAGCACTTCCGATAAGTAGGCAATATATGAAGTCGCCAATCGTAGTGTTTTGATCTTGCCTGCACAAACAATTAGATACACAATTAGACAAAGGAAGTTCAAATAATAGATTCGAAGTTTCTACTTTCGTAACCGTATTGAATATGAATTAAGAAATAATACTGCGCTTAGGAAAATGCTTAAAAATAAGTACGTAGGCCCATAATCTACTACTTAATTACAAATTACCACGCAAGACAAACAAAATACGAAAACATACTTATGCTAATACAGCTACTTCACGATTTACTTGTTTAAACTTCCTCTGACAAAAACACCGATTTATCCGCGCTGTGAGTTCCTTCAATCCGCTGTATTTGACTTTTAGATAACTTCATAAATCTATTGAATGTCACAAGTTAACGAGTATTTAGAACCGTTTACTGTCTACGCTAACCATGACCATTGGCCATAGTATTGGAATTAACTCAAACTATTACCGATCTTATGAGATAATTGATTCAATCTGTTTTGCACTTTATGAGAGTAGCTTTGGAAGATAATGGAGAACAGTATTAACTTGGAATCACAGCGGATATATCCGCAGTAATTCCAAGTTGAATGCAGCCGGCCGCCAATCAATGGATACATAACCTACGGCGGAGCTGATGATTTATTGAAATACGGGTGTTACAGATAGCGTAAAGATTTAAGGGTACGACACTAAATCGAGTGTGTCGTCGCTTTCAGTTTTGAGTAAGTCTACCTCTACACAACATCGTGTGGGAGTTGAACAAATTGATAATAGTTTTTACGAGCTCATAAACCCGTGTTGTTATCATCACATCAGACACTCATCACATTGACTTTTAAAAACCTAAATACAGTGCTTCAGATAAACTTTAAGACCTCCGCTTGCTCGGGAGAGGTAACTGTATCCATGCTCTGCTATCGATGCACTCAATCCATGTCATCACCAAGTAAATGCTATCTTCCGATGGCATGGGAATGAATAACTTAAACATTTAAAGTTCTAAACTGATAAAAGTACAAATATCAAACTTTAAACTCGTCAATCGTCATGCACTTCCCCAGTGAGATTAATAAAATTGGAAACTTTCACCGTCAACCAGTCGTTTCAACGCTGCGCTGTATAGGTGATATGATACATGTGATAAGCGGCAGCGGCACTGACATGCTGGTAGTACATAATCCGATATCGGATAGGTGCCAATTGCACTGACAGAAAACATGAATAATGCTTTCACAAAGTTGTACATAAACCCAAGGGATTTTAAATCACGATAACTCAAATCTCATTGAATATTAAGGTATAAGTGTACATTTTCAATTAAAATGTATTCACTTTATTTCAACTGCATATTGGTGAAATGGAATAAATGCTTATTTTCTACAATTATTTCTAGTAATTGTGATTGGTCTTCAGGCTAACGTTCATAGTAAGTGCAGTTATTCTAAATTGTACATATATTATATTGTATTGTAATTACCTTGTCACCAAGAACATATAGTAAGTAAGTGCATTTAGAATTAATCAAGAATTCACTTAAGATTATGTATTGCCTGTATTGGAGCTTTGTTAACCTGGCTCCGGGGCAGGAGCGGAGCGCACTCCGGAGGTGCCGACGACTTTATCGAAGAGAGCCGGAGCGGAGCGCCCTCCGAGAATTTTTTTTTATATAATGTGTAACTTGAATACTCTTAATGAATGCTAGCGGTCCGTAAAGTAATTAGTAAAACTTAAAGTAAAGTAAGACTGTCCCATCCGTCTTGTACCTATGGCGGAATTTGCTTGAGGAATACCAATTGGAAATAATCTGCATGCTTTCCTAGGCTAGTTGAGCTGCAAAATTTATTGTTCTACATTTCAGTTACACTTTAGTAATAAGTAGCATTTTTTGACTCATCGTGTATTGATAGGCTGTTGTCCAATTAAGCAAGGTAAATAATCAAACAAGTCGAAAACTATCAGGGCAGTTGCAATCAAAGAGTTTACACTACTGAAGTAGAGACGGAACAACCTGTAACTTGTAGTAACATATTTACAATTGAAATTCATCAAAAACTGCTTATTTCGGAATAATAAGAATATTTTGAATTTGTTGTTTTGAGTGATTTACATGCGTGTAAACAGGAGGAAGTTAAAACAATTAAAATTGTGTCCTTGTTTGCTCAAAAAGCCCGGAACGACTCGGTGCGGAGCAGAGCGCGGCTCCGCTCCGGAGCCTGATTTACCGCAGTACAGTGAGTACAGTGCTATTAAATAATTTTCCAAACATTTCTTGTTTTCTAGATATAAAAGTGTTGGATCTCATTTCATATCCAATACTTTGGTTTGAAGACAAGTACGTAAGTATAAAGGTTTGTTGGTCACGTCTACACTGATTTTTTGAGAAATGCCCAATGACTAATGAATATTGAATACCTAATCATAAATCAAGCGTGGACAAACTTAAATAAAATCTCGTCCTTGGATTGCATTTCTAATAGTAAAGTTAGGTTAAGTTTTCCGGAATGAATTTAATCGGATACGCCACTTATATTCGATTCAACTTTTTCGTACATAATTTAGAACATGAAAACGGAAGTTACTCACTTAATTTGGTGTCTGAGGGTACATTGGGTATACAGTCTCTCAATTCCGCAAATGCGTTATTGATGGACTGGGTACGCCGTCGTTCCTTCTTATTTGCCGTATTCCGCCGTCGAATGGTAGGCCGGGGCCCACCTGAGACTAGACCCGTTCCGTCCAGAACCATGCCCGGTCCCAGCTGGGTGGGAGAGGCCAAGGGGTCCTCCTCCTCCTGTCCCAAGTGGACGTGGAGGTGATGCGGTGTGGAATGCGAGGGCCAAGGACCCAGAACCGGTGACCCACTCGACCCTCCGTAGTACTCCGTCCCATTGCCCGAGCAACAATCCTCCCCGTCCCGCCGCCCAAAGTAGCCCACCCCACCCCGAACTCCCCCTTCGTCCCCACCGTGAAACTCGTAGTAAGGATGCTGAGTCGGGCCGCCGTCCCCGTACCCGCCTTCATCCCCGCCTGGGCCGCACCAAATGAACTCAGAGTAGGCAGACGGGCTCCCACTGCCCGAACGATGCATTTTCACGTTGAATTAATATTGGGTCAAGACGGGCATTCTCTACGAACCCTTCACTCTTCACTATTGTTTCAAAGTCAAAGGCCCTTTGGAAAGTGTGGAAGATTGAAGACTGACGGAGTTTGGAGAGCGGAATCAAAGATAGTGCGTTCTGTGCTCCACTACGGCTTATTAGGGCTGAGAAGACGAGGTGGGATTGTGGGATGGCCAAAGTGAGCTCCACCTTTAAAGCCTACCTCCAGCACGATCATTGGACACTTTGTCTCTGCTCTGACGTAATCCAGATCCAGAGATGCGTTCTTCATTCCACTGAAAACAGAACATGCGGAAACTAGGGACGCAGACAGCATGAGCACAGCACGAGATTATCAAATAAAACATTATGTACATTAAAGTACAGGGAATGCCAGATACTCTAAACTAAATTAGGATGGCCATGTCCATGTGAAAGCTGGAAGAAAGGAAATAACTCTTCTTCAGCAGAGAAAAATACCAAAGCTTTTGTACACGAACGTCCAGCATACATGGAAAATCTTTCACAGAAAAAAAATCTTCTCCTATCTTGAATTTGCCTTCTCCTAAATTTGTGTACCTTCTCCTAGCCTTTTTAGTGATTTTTTTTTTGACTGAGTTTATAAACCTACGGGACCCTACAGAGGCAGGTTGTTACCCCTTCCGTGTTTTTCGCGTTGCCAAT